>LBNU01008855.1:0-10180 GCA_014162995.1 Artemisia annua
GGCTTCATGTCTTTAATCTTCAGTCTTTAGTTTTTGTTGCTTCAGTGAGGAGTAACTTGGGATTCAGTGAGTTATTGTCATCACTTACTGAATCCATCACCTTCTTCTTTGGCTTAGGTGCCAATCACTGAGAATCCGCCTCACTGAATGGAAAGCTTTTCTTCTTAAGCTTGTCCCAAGCATCCTG
Source organism: Artemisia annua (assembly GCA_014162995.1). Lineage (NCBI taxonomy): Eukaryota > Viridiplantae > Streptophyta > Magnoliopsida > Asterales > Asteraceae > Artemisia > Artemisia annua. Next base: position 188 of record LBNU01008855.1, read on the forward strand.
ACGATGACTCACTGAGTAACTGTTCACTCAGTGACTTGATTGTGTTAAAGGTAGTTAAACACTTAGGTTATATTATGTTCAAATCCTAGTTTAAGAGAGTTTGAGAATTCAGTGACCCAACAGTCTCCCCCTATTTGGATATACAAATAGCCTAAGTGTTATACGTAATTTGAGAGGACACTGATAAAACAAAAACATCATTGTTCATTAATAGCTATTACAGTTCCTAACAAAAATACAAAAAAATACAAGGATGGAAGGTGTTGCAGCTTCAGATGTTGAGGTGGTAACCAAGTGCCTCAAGTTTAGCTCTTTTGGATCTCAGTACATGTTTTTCAGGATGCGCTTCAATCTTTGTTTTCAGGTCTATGCAGAACCTTACGTTTGCAGCAGTTTTGATTGGAGAAGCCATCATGAAGTACGTAAGCATAGCCTTAACCCCAGCCTTATCAATATCTGACCATCTTTGAAAAGAAGGGTTCCCAAATTCATCAACGAAGCATAGACCTCTTTCGGGTAGTTCAAGGACTGTGTTGTTGACAAATGTAACCCCTTCAGGAAGGCTTCTGTCGCATTCAAGTCCAGGAACCTTGATCTCTGCTTCAGTACCTATTCTTTTCCTTTTCCTTTGGGAGGGTTGAGACGATGCTTCCTGAGATGGGACGGCCTGAATGGCTTGTACTGAAGGTGGCATTAGAGAGGGAATCCCAAGTTCTTTATGTTTCAGGGTTAGGTGACGATAACGAGTTTCTAGGGATTTCATCAGTTTCGAGACCACTATATTGTTTTTCTTTGTAATGATTGGAGCTAGTTCATCGAGCTCAGTGATCCCGAAGTCAGTGATCTTGAAAGGATCATGCACCTTGAAGTTATTATGTAAAGATTCAAGTGTAAGGGGGATGCAATCCCCTATGATGTATTATTTTGGATGGTAGGGCAAGAGTGTATGAAAAAAAAAAAAATTCGAAAAATCAAGAAAAATACAAAAAAATATGAAAAGAAAGAAGAAAAACATACGGACTACCATCCCGTTTCCTTTTATGTTCCTTTTTGGTTTTGTTATTTCATTTTTAGACTAAGATTGAGTCGAGTCTTGACTTAAGCAACGATGTAGAGTGCATGTATTTGATCATGATAATTAACTCGCCACCACTAAATACCCCTTATTCCAACCAAACCGTGTTATCATATCCCTACACCTTCCGTTACAACCCTTTATAAAGACCTCTTTGATAGTTTATCTTAGGTGCTTACGCCTAGTGGAGGAGTAATTGATCCTCTCCCAAGCCTATGGTAATCTATTTGCTATGACAGGTAGTGAGTGTTATTTTCCGTTTCCATTTATGAGATATAAACTTTATGACATTTGAGAGATGTGAGAATCCAAACACTATTTGTGAGGTGCTAGTGTATGATTTCCGTGCTTATTATGATTAGGGTCTAATAACTATTTCTTGTAATTACTTTTATATTCGTGTTAAATGACCCCTAACTCATATTTTGATTGGACTCAAAAAGACCACGAGAGTAAGGCATCCAACACCAAATCGGTCGGTAACATAGTTGAAACACCCCCCACACAAGACCTCGACGAAGAATTCAAGGAACTCCACCTTGAACGTCCGGTTATTGATGTGTTAGAACGAGCCCCCTACTATAACGCCCTACTAGAAAAATATGAGAAGAAGCTCAAATTAGGTGAGAAAGGGACCGCCTTCGTTTGAAACAAACTACCTAAGAAATTAGATGATCCGGGTCTATTTGTCCTACCATGTAAGATTGGTAATTCGGAAGCTTATGACACACTAGCCGATCTTGGATCTAGCCTCAACTTACTTCCACTACCTCTCTACACCACCCTCAAACTAGGAAAGCTAGAAGAGACCGAGGTAATAATAGGGTTAGCGGATGGAAGAGTAGCATACCCGGTAGGGGTAGTAAAGGACATGATAGTTCACATAGGAAAGTTAACAATGCTAGCCGATTTCGACGTCCTCGATATGGTTAGTGACCCCACGTGCCCTTTGTTGATAGGAAGAGGATTTCTAGCCACCGCTAGTGCTATGATTGATTGTAAGAGATCCAAGATAGCGGTAGGAGAAGGAGAAACTTGGTCGGTTTATGATGTTAAGAAACATGCCTATGACACCATTGAGGAACCCCCCGATAGGAAGACTTCTAGATACGGACCATGGTTAGAAGGAGACTTTATAGGACCCCAACGCCCATTCTACCTAGAAGAAGAATTTGTAAACCGAACGCAAACGGTAGAACAACTTTTAGCTAGGGACACCGAACTAGATCCCTTTGAAGATCCCCTAGTTTTTAGAAAGATGACCGACTTCCTAGGAGTTTTGCCAATCAACCTAGCCATGAATAAGTGGAAAAGCGAAGGTGATAAGCATAAATGGGATTGGAAAAAGCCACCTAAGGAAGGAGATGGATCGTGGCACATTAAGATAACTTTATATGACCCGGATGGAGAGAATTTTGAGAGGTCATACTTCACTACTTCACTAAATAGGAAACTTCCAACCAAAATCAACCCTAAGGATATCCTCGATGCGGAACTCACCTATGTCGGATAGGGTGACTTTGAGTCTAGCTACAAGACTCGTAAATAAAGAAAAGTGCTTCTTGGGAGGCAACCCATGTTTTGTGTGTTTTTGTGTGTTTATTTGATTTTATTTGTTTCGGTATGTAAGTTATATTTCTTGATTACTGATTCATGCTTCAAACTAAATTGTGAAAATGCTTTATTTTGTTTTTAACTTCGTCTTAACTACATATAAAGGTATTTTGCAAAAGATAAGTGTAAGGGATATCCAAATCGGTTTATATAGAACGAATGAACATGAATCATAACAATGAAATTAACCTACATATTAGTACTTGTTTGAGTCAAATGCTTGTATCGAGTCATAATGAATTTTTGCAGGAATTCCAGGAAGTAAGATTTAGATTTTCCAGAATTTTTCCCGGAAGCTTAACATGAGAATTCTGTCAGAACTTTCTGACGGCATCAGGGGTAACACCTGACGGCGTCAGGTTATAATTTTTTGCAAATTTTGAAAGTTTTGTATTTTTCCGGAAACTTAAAAAGTTTTGTCAATTCTTTAACTTATAATCTTCAGGAATTCTGCAATATATTCATTCCACAAGCATTATATCTTATTATGTAGATTTTACCGCCGATTTTACGCGAGGTTGGCTTTTATCTTTTTTCAGGTTAACAGGTTATTTTGGACAAGAAGACGTTTATTATTTTGGAAGGGAAGCTTTGAACGTTCGTCTATCTTGGAAGAAGATCTAACCATGTTACATCACTATCCACAACAAACGATTCAGGGGAGTATTTGATTTCATTCTTTCATCTTATTTACTTTTACGTCTTTTATTTGAACATTGGGGACAATGTTCGGTTTAAGTGTAAGGGGGGTAAATGAAAGCACCGTTGAGAATATACTTACGCTTGATGTTTTGCTTTGTTTGATAGTAAATTTGTAATAAAACCAAGAGAAATATTTGTTAGGGCAATTTTAGCGCCAATTTAAAATTTTTTACAACATTTAGAAGTGAAACCTTGATCTTAATGAGCGTCTCATGGATAGGAAATTGTATGACTAGCACAAAACCGTACCACTAAAAAATTTTCCACCCCAAATATGTGAGGTTCGCCCCTAGAATTGGTAGGAAAAGCATCCATCTTTGGTGCTATGATGTGAGTACCGGTAGTATTTAGATTCTAGAACTTGCGTTAGGACCATCTCAAATCCACAAGTGAGACTACATTCGTGTAGTTAAGATTTACTACATGATAAGAGGCATTAGGATTAACCCATTGTTTTACACCCGTATATTTGTTATAATTACATTGACTTCATTGGTCAAGTAATTCTCCCACACCCTTTGCGTTGTATCCATTTTTGGTACACGATACCCCTAGTACACCCCTCCGAGCCTATCCTTTCGTTTCGACCTTTGAGCATCTTACTCAAAGTGAGAATTTGTTTACACCCCACTAAATGTACACCCAAATCGCCTTAGCCTACCTTGTATGCACCCACCTTTGGTGCATTATTGTGAAAACATTTGTTAAACCCTTAGTTAATTATCCGGTCAATTACATGGTTGCTAAGTTAAGTCATATCCTTGTACATATTGTTTTGGGACGATTGGGACTCATGGGTAAAGTACTAGTGTAATGAAGTAATGGGGAAGAACAACATTATTACCCCCATACGTGCTAAATATTTAAAAAGTACTCCAAGTTTTTCGATTATCTTAATTCGAGTCATTAGAATAGTGATTGTAAAGTTATGTAAAGATTCAAGTGTAAGGGGAATGCAAATCCCCTATGATGTATTATTTTGGATGGTAGGGCAAGAGTGTATGAAAAAAAAATCGAAAAATCAAGAAAAATAAAAAAAAATATGAAAAAGAAAGAAGAAAAACATACGGACTACCATCCCGTTTCCTTTTATGTTCCTTTTTAGTTTTTGTTATTTCATTTTTAGACTAAGATTGAGTCGAGTCTTGACTTAAGCAACGATGTAGAGTGCATGTATTTGATCATGATAATTAACTCGCCACCACTAAAATACCCTTTATTCCAACCAAACCGTGTTATCATATCCCTACACCTTACGTTACAACCCTTTATAAAGCCCTCTTTGATAGTTTATCTTAGGTGCTTACGCCTAGTGGAGGAGTAATTGATCCTTTCCCAAGCCTATGGTAATCTATTTGCTATGACAGGTAGTGAGTGTTATTTTCCGTTTCCATTTATGAGATATAAACTTTATGACATTTGAGAGATGTGAGAATCCAAACACTATTTGTGAGGTGCTAGTGTATGATTTCCGTGCTTGTTATGATTAGGGTCTAATAACTATTTGTTGTAATTACTTTTATATTCGTGTTAAATGACCCCTAACTCATATTTTGATTGGAATAAAAGCTCATTTGCTTGAGGACAAGCAAATCCCAAGTGTAAGGGTATTTGATGAGACGAAAAGTGTTACGCTTTTAGGGGGTCATTTAAGCCCTAATTCGTATAAATGTGATCAAATATTGCCCTAAATCGTTCCTTTTGTCATTTTAGGTACTTTTGAGAGGAATTCTGGAAAACATGCATATTCGGACGTTTTTGGAGCATAAAAGTGAAGAAAACGACAAAGTCTCAAAAGATGAAGATTTACAACCTGACGGCGTCAGAAGTCACAAGGTGACGCCGTCAGAAAGCCTTGACAAAAGAGTGGAAACCAATTATCAAATGACGGGCCAGAGGAAATTTTGGATTTAACACCTGACGCCGTCAGGTGTTAGGAAAAGTAGGCCGTCAGGAGTAAAGTTAAAGAGTGACGGCCCAGAAGGTTTTATAAGGTGACGGCGTCAGAAGTGGATCTAGGCCATCCGAGAAACCTAATGGCGGCGAGCTGACGGCGTCAGCCCTTATAACCTGACGCCGTCAGAGTGTAAAATCTATATATAGTTTTCTAATTTTCATTCATTAGTGTGGAACTTTGTGGAGAACTTTTAGGGCAAACCCTAAAGACGAATTTTCTGTACTTTTTAGGGTTTCCAACCCTTGGAACCCTCATGCTTAATTAAAGATAAGTCTTCACTTTAATTCAATCAATATGTCTATGTGTTGGTTGTCTATCTATCTTGCTTGTCTTTTAATTAACATGAGTAGCTAAATTCTCTAGTGTTTGCTTAGATCTAATGAAACCTAACTATTAATTATTGGTTGATTGGTGTGTGTTGTTGTTTGTTGGGATGATTGTTCCATCAATGTTAGGCTCAAGAAAACTGGCCAACCTCCTTTATGGTAACGTGCTTGAACGTCTTGGGAAACATGTAGCCAAGGCATACTAGGCTATTAAGGTAGTATTTAACGCATGAGCCACTGTTTACAACCCCTATGGTTGTGCCGTGCATGGCATAGGGCGAGATAAGAGCTCATAGAATTGGAGAGATATGTATGCCACTCCATGAGTTATTAGGAATACACCCTTCATCCACACAAGTAACATACATATCAATTAACCGGTAAAAGATAGTTAGGGAGTAATGAAATCTAAGTAAACACAACTTTCTCCATATTGTTTTCACAACCACAATAGTTTAGATATTTATTTTATTTTAATTTGCATAAGTAGTAAACTTGGGTTAGTTGACTAGCAACTAATTCCGCCCTTCTTCCAAAACCGAGATTTTACTTGCTTTCCAAAAAATATAAAAATACAAAAAGAATCTTCCTTCCACCCTTAGACCTATTAGAGTAGTTTTTCTATCCTAACGAACACTATTCCCTGTGAGAGAACGATCAATCCCCCGTACTTACCACTATCCTATACTACATCGGTCAGGTACACTGCCTGGTGGGGTTGTAAGCCTCTTGAGATCCCTCGAGAGGTAAAACTTGTTGTAAGGTCACAAAACCATGCATCAATATCTTCGATCAGAAGGAGTTGAATATGCGTCAGAGGAAATGGTTAGAACTACTCAGTGATTACGACTGCGATATTCGCTACCACCCGGGTAAGGCGAATGTCGTGGCTGATGCATTAAGTAGGAAGGAGCGAATTAAACCAAGACGTGTACGCGCTATGAGTATGACTATACAGTCGGGTATTAAGGGGAAGATTTTAGAAGCTCAGGTGGAAGCGTGTAAGGAAGAGAACATAGTGGCAGAGATGCTCCGTGGTTTGGGGCAACAGATGGAAAAGAGAACGGATGGTGGATTATACTTTCTGGATCGGATTTGGGTTCCTTTGGCGGGTAACGTAAGGTCTTTGATCATGGATGAAGCTCACACCACTAAATACTCCATTCATCCAGGATCCGACAAGATGTACTATGACCTAAGAGATGCTTATTGGTGGCTGGGAATGAAGAAAGATATAGCCACTTATGTTAGTAAATGTTCGACTTGTGCTAAAGTCAAGGCCAAACATCAAAAACCCTCGGGATTATTACAGTAGCCAGAAATTCCCGAGTGGAAATGGGAGAGAATAACTATGGACTTTATTACTAAGCTTCCTCGAACTAGTAGTGGGCACAATGCAATTTGGGTTATTGTGGACAGACTGACGAAGTCTGCTCACTTTCTAGCAATCCGAGATGATTATGAGATGGAGAAATTAGCCAGGATTTACATCAATGAGATAGTGGCAACGCATGGAGTGCCCATATCTATTATATCTGATCGTGATAGTCGGTTCACTTCACATTTCTGGCAATCACTGCAGAAGGCTTTGGGAACGCGTTTAGACATGAGTACGGTATATCATCCGCAGACAGATGGGCAGAGCGAGCGGACGATTCAGACTTTGGAGGACATGCTTAGGGCATGTGTTTTGGATTTTGGTGGAAGTTGGGACACACATCTTCCTTTAGCCGAGTTTTCCTACAACAACAGTTACCACAAAAGTATTCGATGTGCTCCATTCCATATGCTTTATGGAAGAAAATGTAGATCACCAATTCTGTGGGCTGAAGTTGGAGAGAGTCAAATGATTGGTCCGGAGATTGTAACAGATACTACGGATAAGATTTTTCAGATCAAGGAAAGACTTAAGGCAGCTAGGGATCGTCAAAAGAGTTATGCTGATAAACGACGTAGACCCTTGGAATTTAACGTTGGTGATCATGTACTACTCAAAGTGTCACCTTGGAAAGGAGTGGTACATTTTGGTAAAAAGGGAAAGTTGGCACCGAGATATGTGGGTCAATTCGAGGTTCTTGAGCGTATTGGTCCTGTAGCATATCGACTGAGGTTACCACAAGAGCTGAGCAACATCCATGATACATTTAATGTGTCCAACCTGAAGAAGTGTCTGGCAGATGCAAGTTTGCATGTGCCACTAGGCGAGGTGAAGATAAAAAGCAATTTACGTTTTGTAGAAGAACTGGTCGAGATCATGGATAAAGATGTAAAGAGCCTGAAGCGTGGCAAGATATCTTTAGTCAAGGTCCGTTGGAACTCGAAGAGATGACCTGAATTTACTTGGGAACGAGAAGATCAGATGAGGGCTAAGTACCCGCACCTGTTTGTTGAGCAGAGTCCTGGTAGTGGATCCAACTGAATTTCGGGACGAAATTCTTCTAACTGGGTGATACTACGAGAACCCTCACTTTCGGGTTAGTACACATCTTTTAAACTCTAAGTTATTCAATATCATTGTTGATACAAAAGTTGGGCATTCCTTGTTTGAATTCTTATTCCCGTATCAATTGGATCTTGATGCCGAGACCTGCGCACTAAGAGAACAAAAAACACCGTTAGGCTTACCGTGGGATTGTCTCCCACGATTATCCTCCGGCGTGAGAGTAAGTAATCGGTTTTAGGGTTTTAGTGAAGAGTTAGGGTTATGAGATGATACCTTAATGAGAGCCGAGATGCCCTTTATATACACACGAAATCCTTGTCGGTTTCGTGTTCCTTACCCTTCGGCGTATTCCACCTTATTCGGTCCATTGATCCCTATCCCATAAATAAGAGATCCTATATCAAGACCATAAATAATAGATTCGAATTTGGGCCTTTGTAATCCCAAATATTTATCATGATAGCCCACGCGTGATGGGCTTAGGTATTAGTAACGTCCATTGGTCGGGTTCGTGACCCGAGTGTGGACTATACGTCATCATGTCCCCCCAGTCTAGTATGCGCAAGGTGAAACCGCGGATGCTAGACTAACAACTGTAGCGAAAATATCCCAGGATGCGTAGCGGGGAAGCTTCAAGTGTTTCCCGCCTAAAAATTATACGATGAATCTAGTCCAATTAAGTCCCAAATATCCCTCGTAAATCGTGAGAGGGTGGGTGAAAAGTATCTCACCTCTTGATCTTCCAGCCACACGATTAGAGCAAGTGGGGTACACATGTCAATCATCCATGAATGTGTGTAACCCTATATAAAGTGTAGCCCCCATTTCACTATGGCTAGCACAGTAAAAAAAATCTTCATTGCCGCCATTGTTAAACTTCCCAAACAGCAATCAAGAAATCAACAATCTCTAAGGTAATAGCGCGTGCGCTTCAGAATCTATCGAATTCTAATCATGGTTCTTAGATTATCCGACTTTACATCCGATATAACCAAGGACGAACTTCGTGAGTTCACCTCGGATTATTATATCCTGCTCGCGTTGCACATGGTAGTTCCGGTGGCGACTGCATCCATAGCGGAGTTCCCTGAAGGGAAAGTAGGGGTATTCACACGCTTTTTTGAATTTGCTAATCAACGTGTGCCCATTTCTTTATTCTTGTGCGATGTTCTAAACTATTATCGCCTCCATATTTCCCAACTGCACTGCATAGGTGCAGCCAAAATAACAAACTTCGAAGTAAATTGTCGCTTGTTGGCGATTAACCCCACAATCTATCTGTTCCGCGCGTTTATCACATGTCATGGTCAAACGGGTGGGTGTTTTTTTCCAAACGCGCAGGGCGACTGCAATGCTATACGAAAAAGTTAGATGCGCTTAGGAATTGGAGGGAGAAATTCTTCTGGGTTGATAAGACATTGTTTCCATGGGATTTCGAGTTCTATACCCAAGGGTCGTTACCGAAGGATGAGCGCCTAACCCCCGGGATGTATAGCGCAGACGATGCGGAAACGATAAATGCCAATCGCATCCCGATCAACGCCTACCCAGAAGAGTTTTTGGTGCATATGGGCATTAGTCGTAATTAGTTCCAAGGTCCTGACGAAGTGCCAACCTTTTTGGACGAGGATGACCGGGGTGGGTGCTTGTCCTTCCTTCTCCTTCGCTTATTAGTGTAAGCGCTCTTTCCTATTGTAGCTTATGTAACCCCCTTTGTGTTTGGTTGTTGTTTGTTGCGCAAAGATGGATTTATTCAGTGTGGTGCGCTTGGCGAGTCCCAAACAGGTGACCGTAGGGGTGCGCCCCTTAAGAGAAGGTGAGGCGCCGATATTGGAGGCTATTGCGGGGCGCACAATGGAGTTCGTACAGGAAGAGC
>LBNU01008856.1:9710-29297 GCA_014162995.1 Artemisia annua
GAGTTGGATACTCGGGGCGTGGACGTAGGGCAAGGAAAATAGAGTTCCTTGTAGCCGAACCACGATAAATACTCGTGTCATGGTTTGATCGTTTCTTTCTTTATTCTTGCATGCTACGTATTATCTTTTGGTTTACATCCTTGATAGTATCTTTGTTTATATCGTCAATAGTAATAAAAGTATATTATAGATTATAACTTTGATTATACGAAAGTTTTAAAAGGATAATCAACTTAAAAAGCGGTAAACTATTCAACCCCCCTTCTAGTTTTCCACAGATTTGAAAGAAGACTTATCTTTAATTAAACATCAAGGTTTCAAGGGTGAAAAACCCTTAAAAATAATGTAGAATACGAGCTAGGGTTTTTCCCAAAAGTTGCACACTAATGAATGAAAATTAGAAAAGTCTATATAGATTTTACAAGCTGACGGCGTCACGTTCTAATGCGTGACGCCGTCACCTCGCCGCCAAACTTATATTCGGATTGCTCAGATCTCATTCTAACGCCGTCCCTCTTTAACCTTCTTTGGGCCGTCTCCCTTTGTCACAAAACGTGACGGCCTACATCCAAATACACGTGATGCCGTCACCCTTTAAAACTTCAAATCTTTCTGGGGCGTCTGGCGTAAAAATCATCCTTCGTTTGTCAAAGCGTGACGCCATCACACTCTAAAGCGTGACGCCGTCAGGTACTATTTCAAGCATATTTTGAGAGTTTGTCGTTTTCTTCACTTTTATGCTCCAAAAACGTCCAAAATGTTTCCTTTTCCAGAATTCCTCTTCAAAGTACCTAAAATGACAAAAGGAACGATTTAGGGCAATATTTGATCAAATAATTACGGATTAGGGATTAAATGACCCCCTAAAAGCGGTATACTTTTCGCTTCATCATGGTCTCAAATGGCTGACCAGAAAAGGGTGACGACATGACGTGTTGTTATGGTGTTTGTTTGTTTGTTAAGTTACTAAATAAATTGTAGTGATAAAATGAAACATGCCTTCCACTTTCCAGACAAGGTTAGTTCTGGATATATTATTTTAGGGTAGGAAAAGTTTGGGTATTTTGTTGGGATGATAATGGGCTTGTAAAAATACAGGCCCCCAATAAGCCCAGATCCAGTAAACATGAACAATGTGTGGTACATGCAAATGTTATACAGTTTGGCAGGACTTGCTAATTAGGGTTGTTTAATGAAATGCCTAAGTAAGTAAGTAAGAAGACATAAAAATCAACACTTCTATGAAGCAGGGTTGAATACTTAAATGTGGTTACATATGGACTAGGTCAAAGTGGGTACATGGTGTTGTTATCTTTGGTAAATCATAGTCATCCATCTAGTCTTGTGACGAGACGAGACCATTCCTGATTTTCTGGTTTATCTTCGGTCCCTTCCCTGGCTGGGTTTGGTATCTATCTTGTTACTGACTTGATTGGATTTGGGGAAATGCTTCGGATGCCCAAGTGACTCTTCACAAATGGATGTGATTTGATTTAGTGATTTTTAAGAGGTAGCTAGGCTATATGCATTTCCGTTTTGTAAGAAAGGTTCATAGGTTGGTGTTGTAATTTCAAAAATGATGGTGTTACTGTTATTCAATCACTTGGTATGTAGAACTTAGATAGCTACTTCAAAGTTGTTTCAACCTTCTTAAGGTTTTAATTTAGCCTTGCATTGAGAATTATATGTGTTATGATTGTGACGGAGGTTATGACAATTTCGGTGTGTTGATCATATGGAGAATTAATTAAATTTAGTTTTTTCTGTGTAAACATCTCCTCAGCTTGTCCTTAGTTCACAACTTGCTAAGCCTTAACTACAATAGATGCATATGATGTCTAACCTAGCTAATTAAACAAAATAATAATAATAACTAAATAAAAAAAAATCATGAACTCTTATGAGACATTTTATAAAATACTGCTAAGCATTTTAGCAAAAACAATTTTTTATGTGTATCAAACACATTTCTTAAAAACACATATCATCACCAACTAATATTGAACATAGGAGCAACTCAAGTGCCCCACTATTGAATTGAAACATAATGGAGTAGTGCAATTTCTATATGAAAGATAGCAATTTTTATTTTATTTTATTTTATTATTATTATTTTTTTTTAAATCTGGGTTTTCGACTCGACATTGCGAGCCGACTTATCCCAGGGTAGTTTTCGACTTGACATTACGAGCCGACTAATACCAGGGCGACTACCCTTTTGAAAGATAGCAGATGTTATTAGTCTAATATAATTCAAACTTTAATCTTGTGTTTTACTAATAAACTAGCAGGGTACTAGCGCGTTGTAGTGGCGGGTACCCAGCGACAATTAACCAGGGAAATAGATCCTGATGAGGCATGACTCACAAGTTTGTATCGGTTCCAATGGGTCCTCTTTGGTTCATTTTCGGATGGCTATTATTGGCTAGCCGAACCAGTGGCGACACTGGTTCCCGGTTGAACCCGTGGTCCGGTCTGGTTTTCAAAACTATATGTACCATCAACTTGTTAGATTGTATAAACTTTTATGTGTTTTATTAGTTTGTACAATATGTATAAATAAAATGTACTTTTTATTTTAGGGGTGTTTTAAAAATAACATTAATTAGTGTATTTAATTATTTTATATTTTGGATTATGTTGTAGCTTGTTTAGATTGTACATTATGAAAATTTTATTGTACTTTTTAGTAAGGGGGTGTTTTAATTGGTTGTATTTAATTTGATAGCTATGCTTTTAGCTGGTTGTACAATGTGAATAACTCATTGTATTTTTAAGTAATGGGTGTTTTAATAAGAGTCAGTGTTGCAAAAATCGGCCAACTTGGCCGATTAATCGCTAATCGGCCCTGGAAATTGGAGAGATTTACAAGGTAATCGACCGATACAAGGAAATCGGCCGATTAATCGGTTAAAAATCGCTAATCGGCCATGGACCGCCTCAGTACCGATTCACGATTTTTGCAATATTGATAGGAGTATTAATTATGTTTTAATTAAATATTGTAATGCTGAATTTTAAGGCATTAAATGTATAATTGTATTGATATTACTTGCACATTTAGCATTAAAAGGTGATAATGTTGAATTTTAAGGTTTGCATTAATTTTTAGGCCATTAATGGCCGAAAAGTGGCATGTACATGTAGCTACAAAACTTGTAAATGTCTAATTGTATTGATTTTAATGTATTAAATGTCTAATTGTGTTGATATTACTTGTACTTTTAGCTTTAAAATATGTAATGCTTAATTTTAAGTATTTCTATATTTAGTAGGCCTAAATGCTTTATAAGATAGTTAGATAAGGTGCAATTGCATATATACCCACTAAAACGTGCATATTTGCATATATACCCAAAACATGCTTAACTTGCATTGTACATTATGTATTGAAAACTTGTATTTTCGGGAAATATGCAAGTATTTGAGTTTTAGTGGGTATATATGCAATTCTCCCAATAAATAAATTTGATATTGTGTTTTCTAGTATCACTTAAGGAATAAAAGGAAAGAAAGTGAAAAGAAAGAATAAAAATGTGCTATTGAGTAATACTTAAAGAGGAAAAGAAAAAATAGAGTCATTCGGTTGATTTTTAAAATAAAATGTTCCCTCCAAAAAATAGATTGAAAATGTCACTTTTTATTACTTTTTATTTTATTTTATTTTATTTTTTTATTTTTATTTTTACTATAAAAACCTAAAAAACACAGTGTTAGCAACGCGTTGTGTTACAAATAAAGTAGATATGAAGCTTGAAAATCACTGTTGCTTGACAAAAGATTTGAAATTTCTATTCCCATGGAAATTATGAAGCTTGAAAATCAGTGGTGCTTGCCAATGCTCAAGTTCGAGTTTCAATGACGATTACAAAGAAAATATCAAGCCCAAACTGCAACAACCGAGGAGTAACATACAATTACGAATGAAAAAATTAAGAGAAAAAAAAGGATCGCATGTTTCAGTCTTTGAGAAGAAAAAAAAAAGGATTGCATGGTTGGCTAAAAAAAAGAAAAGAAAAGAAAAGAAAAGGATAGCATGTTTCAGTCTTTGTGAGAAAAGAAAAAAAATTATGGTTGGCCATTTGGCTAGAAACTCAAGAGTAATTTTTCAGATGTAGCTAGGCTATATGCATTTCAGTTTTGTAAAGAAGGTTAATAGGTTGGTGTTGTAATTTCAAAAATGATGAAGTTATTGTTATTCAATCACTTGGTATGTAGAACTTAGATAGCTACTTCAAAGTTGTTTCAATCTTCTTAATGTTTTAATTTAGCCTTGCATTGAGAATTATATGTGTTATGATGATGACGGAGGTTATGACAATTTCGTTGTGTTGATCATATGGTGAATTTATTAAACTTAGTTTTTGCTGTGTAAACATCTCCTCGGCTTGTCCTTAGTTCACGATTTTTGGGTTGCTAAGCCTTAACTACAATAAATGCATATGATGTCTAACCTAGCTAATTAAATAATAATAATAATAATAATAATAATAATAATAATAATAATAATAATAATAATAATAATAATAATAATAAATCATGAACTCTTATGAGACATTTTATCAAATATTGCTAAGCATTTTAGCAAAAACATTATTCTATGCATATCAAACACATTTCTTAAAAACACATATCATCACTAACTAATATTGAACATAGGAGCAACTCAAGTACCCAGCAGGGACGGAGCTTCAACTACTCTCTTGGGGGGGCCGAAAATCATGTTAAATTAAGCGTGTAGTTTTATATTTTCTATGTACAAGAAAACGTACATAATTTACGATTTTCGGCCAACGTTACTTATGTAATGAGATGAATTTGGCTATTATACAATCTGTAAGCATTAGCTATTTATTCAATTATGGTAGCTAAATGATAATTAGATGATAACAACCAAAAAAAGGAAAAAAAAAAAAAAAAAAAAAAGGACTTAATCAATATAGAAATTAATAAATTATATCAAACTAATAATCGGACTATTTAGATAGAAATTGAAATATTAAAAGTAGTTTTTGTTTTAATAGGAATGCATACTCACTAGAGAGGACGTGCAGCAAGAAAATAGGAGGGGATTATTTTTATGGGAGGCTACAAGTCAATATTTTCTTTATATCCCTTATATATTGAACAGAACCAACATAACAACCGGAATTTTTGGGGGGGGCCACGACCCTCCCCTCCCTCATAAAGTTCCGTCCATGGTACCCACTATCGAATTGAAACATAATGGAGTAGTGCAATTTCTCTATGAAAGATAGCAGTTGTTATCTAGTCTAATATTATAAATCAAACTTTAATCTTGAGTTTTAATAAATAAATTTGATACTGTGTTTTCGAGAATCACTTAAGGAATAAAAGGAAAGAAAATGACAAGAGAAAAAAAAAAATTGTGTTCTTGAGTAACACTTAAGGAGGAAAAGAAAAAATAATGTTATTCGGTTGATTTTTTTAAGTATAGTGTTTCCTTAAAAAAATAGATTGCAAGTGTTACTTTCTAATACTCCCCCATTCCCAAAAAATAAGCCCAATTTGACTTTCTGAATCGAGCTTTGACATTAAATATTTTTTGTTTGTATTGTATAACACTTGATGAAAATTATACCAAATGAAAATACATTTAAAACATAATCTATTTATATATTCTGCATCACGTATTATATAATATAAACAAAAATATTCAAGGTCAAAGTTCGATTATAAAATCAAGGGATAATTCCATATTTACCCAACTTAAACCCCACAATTCCATATTTCCCCAAAACACAAGTTTTTAGTGCATATGTACAATGCTTTTAAAGCATGTGTTGGGGAAATATGGAATTATGGGGTTTAAATTGGGTAAATATGGAATTGCCCCTAAAATCAAATTGGACTTATATTTTGAGATTGAGAAAATACTTTACTTTTCTTAACTAAAAAAACCTCAAAAACACAGTGTAAGTAACGCTTTGTGTTACAAACAAAGTAGATATATAGACAAATGAATTTGAAATTTCTATTCCCATGGAAATTATGGAGCATGAAAATCAGTGGTGAGCCAATGCTCAAGTTCGAGTTTCAATGCCGATTAAAAAGGAAATATCAAGCCCAAACTGCGGAGTATTGATTTTGTATGTAACATACAGTTACGAATGAAAAAATGAATAAGAAAAAAAAAATTAAAAAAAAAGAAAGAAAAAAAGATCGGATGTTTCAGTCTTTGAGAAAATTGTTAAAAAAAAATCTTTGAGAAAGAAACAAAAAAAGGATCGCGTGGTTGGCTAGTTGGCGGGTTGGATCTCATTTTTACATCCATTGATCTCATTTTTTAAAGCATCCGACGCTCAAACCGTCGGTCCTATCTTTTTCACTTTAACATCTTGTTTTACTAGTACTTGTCTTTGAAAAAGGCTTGTGCAGCTGTCCCTTTACTCACTTAGAGTGCTAGGTGTGGTGAAGAGGTTACCCTTTTCATTTGGGTCCCACACATGCCAAATCATCCCCACACATCTTCACAACTTACCCCCTCATCACCAACAACAAACCTCAACCTTCTTCATTTGGGCCCCACCACTTACACATTTATTTTTTTTTCATTTCATTAAATAAAATAAATTCATTTAACTAATTAATAAAAATAATAAAACACACTAATTTTATTTCATTCAAATTAAAACGTTACAATACGATACGAAAAAAAAAAACGATACGAAAATATAAACATACGATACGGGAATAAAAAAAACAATACTAATAAGAAAATTAAACATTTTATTCGTCGTCGTCGTCGTTGTCACGAGAGAGATTATCGTATTTCTTTGTTATCAATGCTTGTCTTTGGCGAATGATCCTTGCTCTTATCGGGTCATTAACCAGGTTCGGATCTAACATGAGCAACTGCATTTCCTGCATCTCCAACACCTTTTCATGTGCCTCCAACATTTTTTGCTCTTTCTCCAACGCCTTTTGTTCTCTCGCCTTCTTCATCTCAAACATAGCCACTTGAGCGTCTTTCGCTAGCCCATACTTTTCGGATAGTTGTCCCGAAAAACTACTCGTTTGACTCCCACCAGAGCTCGCCGCGCTCGACGTTTCCGACTTTTGTTTCTTTCCAGGTCGTCTAGTGGTTCTTTCGGGACGAGGTCGCTTGTCTGGCCCGAATAGTCATCAAAGACATGAACGTCTATGGATCTCAGCGCCCCATTCGGGTTAACCTGCTTCACAGAAACATCCCAAACGTTGTCATAGTTGAACCCCTTCCGTACGCAAAGCGTTCTCAAACTCTTTGTTTGCATTATCGATTTGATCGGGGGGGGATCATTTTCACCAACTGCGACGCCAATATGCTTATAAACAGCGTTAAATTTTTGGGCAGTCCGCATTTAGATATCCTCGACGCATTTACCGGTTAGCATATTTTTGTACGAGGGCTCACCAGTTAGTTCCGCTCGTTGAATCTTCATGATTTCGTTCCAAGAAAAGTCGTCCAACTTTTGCTATTTCCCCATTCTCGCTTGGACGTTTCTATCCAAGCTCCCGCAAGAAGCTTTTCTTCTTCCTTGGTCCATCCACAACTAATCACGAGTTTGACCATAGTCCTTCCACAGTCCTTCATCCATCGTCGGCGTCTAAGTTAACCCAGTCTTTTTTTTTGCTTTTGTGGATTTGTTTTTTTGCCACGTCCTTTGGCCGAGGTGAACGTGACTTTAGTACTTACAACGGTTGTGGTTGTTGTGGTTCGAGTTTTGTTGTGAGCGGAGGAGTAGGAAAATTGGGTGCAACATTCCGGGTTGTAAAATTGGGTGTCCGATTGAATTGCCCCTTGAGATGTCGAATCCCACATATTGTTGGTTACGATAATTTTTGTGGATCGGAAGTTGGAACCATATGGCATTGCGAGGAGGTTATTTTGCGACGGGGAGTAGAGGGTTGACCGATCCCCGTATTGATGTTGGCTTGACGTTATAAGTTCGTAAAAAAGCGGTTGGTTTGGTTTTGAGACATTTTTTGTTATGTGGAAAAGTGTGTGAGAGTTGTGATTGTATGAGGACGAAGTGAAAGCGTGTGTATTTATAGTTGTTGTGTTTTAATTTATGAAACAAACACACTTAACAAAAAAAAAAAACAACAATTAAAAAAAACGGTAAAAATAAGACACAACGTCCATAACCTTCTAAATGCAACGTTATATAAAAACCCACAACTTTTGTCCCAAAATTTGTCCAGCTTTTCTTCTCGCCGGGGCCAGTGAAGAGATTGGATTTGGCGAAGCACGGCGAGGGGGGGTGGGGTGTGGCGGCGAGGCGGCGAGGGTGGCGAGGGGCCACGTCTGCAGCGACCGAGGGGTGTCTTCTTCACTGCACCTAAGCTCTCTTAAATAGTAACATACCACCCCCCTTTCTCAAGTATTTATATCTCATTTGAACTCATTTAATAAGCATCATACAAAATTCCCCAAAAAAACACTCACTTTTTTTTTTCTCATTTTTTTCGTCTCACGTCTCCGACAAACAACAGGTCCGTTATTAACATTTTTTCATTGGTTTTCCGCGGTTTTTAAAGTTTTTTTTTTTTTTTTTTTTTTCAAATTATATTTTCGTATATATTATTATAGAAAATATAGAATCATGCAACGTTACATGATGGGTTGAAACATATATACAAAATGTTGTGTATTATTATAAAATTATAAATCTATACAATAGTAAAAGTCAAATAAAGTGAAAAGTTTTAAAAACTTCAATGATAAATTGATAAAAAAATAAACTTATATGACCTAAAAATTCAAACAATAATTAACCTATAAAATTCGTTTAAAACAAATAATTATAAAAGTATAAACAATAACATTTTATCATTAAAAAATATGAAATTTAGTTGTTTATTTAGAAAAAAAATATATATATATTTGAATATGACTTTGCGGTACGGTGCGGTTATTGCGGTGCGGTTTTTCGCTGAAAACCGAAACTGCACCGCAAAATGCGGTTTTTATATTTTCCGGAACCGCACAGCGGTTTTTGTTGTGGTTTGGGTTTTTGCGGTGTGGGTTTTGCGGTTTGCGGTTTGCGGTGTGGTTTCTGCTCACCCTTAGTAGGTCCGAAATAGAAGATCATACATAAGAGCCGAAAAGCTTTGTTTTTTAATTATAAATAGCAAAAAGCTTGGTTTTTAATTATAAAAGGCAAAAAGCTTGGTTTTAATTGATAAAAAACAAACTAATGATGCGCGTAAATAATGATAAAAAACAAACATCGCCACCCCCTTGGTTGGCTCATTACACAAAACAAGGTGGAAGCAACCCGCGCTTCGCTGCGGGGCAACAATTATGGCGACTTAATTATCATAAATGACTTTGAATTCATAACTTTTAAAAAAATAACATTTCATAGTAAATACACACAATATGACAATAATGAAACAGTAGTGATAAACGTTTTTGTTTATGTAAAATTAATACAAATTTTAAACTTGTTTGATAAATTAAGGGTTCATTTTGAAAGTTCTTTTATTTATATCTTTATATATATATTAAACTTAAACATTTTTTATAAAATCGTACTTATGTCAAAAGCATATCAATATTGGGCTTGTTTTGTACATTATCGAGAGACCTATTTGCCTTTTTTTTTTTTTTTTTTTTTTTTTTTTTTCAAAAAATCGCGAGATTTCTGTTAGATACTTGTTAAATAAAGTTTGGTGTATAAAAGAATGTAAATGGTAAGAACTTCTGGGTGTGTTTTGTAATTTTTTATTCTTTTGCTAGTGAATTTAAGGGTGTGATTTGTAAACTTTTTTTTTTCACCTTCTATGCGTGGATTTTTTAAATTTTTTATTCAGAAGCTTATAAAACCTTTATTTATTACTCTTGTCAGTCGGTGAGAAAGTATTTGTTTAATAGGTGTTAGCCAAATCTGTTGTAAACCAGTCTAGCCACATACATAACACTCAAAGATGATACAATCTTATCATAAATGAAGCCACATATTGTACACTATATTCTGCCACTTATTTGCAACTAATACAAAAATAAGGATAGCTGTATGACAATAATGTAGGTGATAAAACAAATCATGATGTATGATGCATACCAGTGTCCATACGCCGTCGGGCAGCTCTAGTATGCATTGAACCTAAAAAAAAAAGTTGTTAAGATGATTAAAGATATGGCGAAATAAACATACTTTATTGCATTAAATAGAAAAATTGAAAAAGTTCATATATTACGTGGTCGTCGTCGACGTCTAGCGACTGCTGGCATTGGCAAAGAAGTTGTGCTCACACCAGACACACCTAAGGCAGAGAATAACATGCAACACATAAAGGTCACTAAAAATTAAAAAGTTAGCAGTAAACAATACATGATAAAACAGCATACCTGAGGGTGAAAAGTCTAAGACCATAGGAATAGCAGCTGAATGCTGCTGAGTGGCATGTTGGCCATCAGCCATTGATGTGCCTGGATAAAAGTCATTGAATTGCAATTAAAATGAAAGAAGGCAAATATAAAAAGCAACATAAAGAAAGTAAACCAAGTAGTGTACCTTGATAATCAGCCGAAGAATGGGCATTCTCAGCAACATCTGGCATAATCTGACTAATTGTAAATGTGGAGACTAAACCATCAACTGATGTTACTTGTACAGGTGAAGAAACAGCACCACCCCTGTCCAACTGGATGGCAGCTATTGGGTCTCCAAGAACAGAAGGCAATAAATTTGTAGCAGCAGGGTTATCGACTCGTGTAGCAGATTGCACAAAGATGTTAGCAGCTGCAACTGTATTGCATACTGTGACCGTTCCAGAAACCTCACCACTTGATTGACCGACATGATTGGCAGTTAACAAAGCCGAATCCTCTAACACCTCAGAGGCACAACCAACAAAGTCGTGGGAATCTTCTGAAATCATCCCTCGCACACCCTTATTTGACACACCTTTGCTCTTAATCTTCATATTTATTAACGTTCTTAAAACTAAAAGCCGTGAAAAAACCAACAAAATAGAGGCACAAAAGCAGGTTGCACAAACGACTACCAAAAAGCATACAAATCTACAGAAACTAAAAACCTTAGATGGAAGCAGCTAAGTGGCAAAAGAAGCGCAGCATGACAAAAGAAAACAGAATAACATAGACACATGCGCACACAGATGCAAGACAGAAGAAAGAAACATGACAACCTTATTGACGAAGGAGCTGGAAACACAGATTGATCGAAAAAGTGATGAGTATGCAAAACATAAGCGGTGGTACTTATCTATTATGTAAAAATACTATTTGTTAAATACGTAAAACATGCACCGAAACATGTATAAAGCAAATGGGCCTAAAACATAAACTTGAAACAGCCCAAAGAGCAGGCCCAAAAAAAACTATATTAAAAGGTGCATCAAGACTTTTAGTATATATAGGGAATTACAAATTCCAGAAAGGCAAGTGCTTATATTTTTTGTGTGTGTCAGGTCCAAGTCCAACATACATAGTCAGTTTCGTATCCAAATATTGTGAATAACTTTTATATGACAAATGAATATTATTTCTAAATGAAAAACATCAATTTACTAATACAAATAGTGTTGGAGTAATTTTTTTTTCTAGTAAAAGCATTTCTAAAGAGCGGGTGTGAGCACTCATCAAGTGAGGCAAGTCTCACCTTTTTATCTTCATTCCGGTCTTCAAATGTGTACTCACCGAAAAGGAAAGAAAGGCGAGTGGCTCACCTTTGGTATGTTGGAAAAAATGTAGGCCCCTCTTTTTGTTTTAATTGTTTTTTGTTTGGTTTGTGAGTGTGTGAAGTATTTAGTAGAGATATATTTGTATAAAGTGGGTATTTCAATGAAATGTGAGGGAAAGTGACAAAAACATGTAAAATGTGAGAGGAGCGAATGAAAGTGAGATGAGAGAAAAAGGTAAGATGGCGCTAATGTGTAAAGTAAGAGGGTAGTCGCTACTAGGGGTGAGCAATCCTGATCGAATCCCGAAATCTCGAAAAAAACCGACCAAAAACGAGTGTCCCGAAACCGAACCGACCACACTCGGGTCGGGACTCGGTTTTGGTTTTTCAGACATTCGGGACTCGGGACAATCAGTTTTGGGTCGGGACGGGCCAAAAACCAAAAAAATACAAACAAAACGACTGGTTTTGGTATTCGGTTCGGGATTCGGTTTTGGTTTTTGAAACATTCGGTTTCGGGATCAATGGGTTTCGGGTCGGGACGGGTCGGGACCGGCCCGATGCTCACCCCTAGTCGCCACTACCTTTAGTCTAAAAAAGACCTCTCTTTTCTACTAAAATATTGTAAAACTTTAGTTCATCATACACTAAAAATGCTCTAACACACAGCTACAACAAAACAACTTTACATAGGCTAAGCACTATGGTCACCAAACCTATTACTTTTTAGGTGCTATGGTCATCACTTAACTCATCATCAAACAAAAATTATAAAAATACACACTCTAAACAAACATAC
This sequence comes from Artemisia annua, assembly GCA_014162995.1. Taxonomy (NCBI): domain Eukaryota; kingdom Viridiplantae; phylum Streptophyta; class Magnoliopsida; order Asterales; family Asteraceae; genus Artemisia; species Artemisia annua. Next base: position 22,164 of record LBNU01008856.1, read on the forward strand.
CACATAATAGGCTTTGGTTCCATTGAGAAAGTTTTTAGATTAATAGATTAAGAAATATTCGTTTGAGCTATTGATTCATATTCTTTTATTTGATTCACAAGTATACGTCAATAAATAGTGAATCGAATCTATAAACCACAAATTTGCTTCACAAATCTTTGTAAAAATCAAGTTATTGTAATGATTCATTAAATTTGTACACATGATTCAGAATGTTACATTTATCTCAAAATCGTGAAATTTTTTACATTGATTCAATTTCTTTTTACACATTTTGGATTAGAATCACATGAACATGAGTTCTACATTTGAAAAACTTGAATCGAAGTTAAAAATCAGTCGTTTTTAAAAATTCTTCTCAATTGAGAAGGAAAAAACCTTCTCAATGGATCTAGGTTCCCACATAATATATCTCACACATTAAAAAAAAAAGTTCAATGGCACAAGCCACCGAACAGGTGCTAAAAAGTACCCCATGACGCGTGCTGAGTAACTACAATATTGGCGCGTAGTGATCACCACCACGGTGGTCGACACCACGCACCTCAGTAACCAGCGTTACAAAAAAGCTAACAAGAAAGTGCTTATCAATAGTTAACCTTTTGTTCAAAAAAATAGTTAACCAATAGTAAATATTCTTTTCAAAAAGTCAATAATTAAGCAATATCTATTTATTAATGAGTACATAAAGTCACATCTAAGAAAAAAAAAAAAAAAAAAAAAGCAAAACCATATAAACAAACAATTCCCATTCACTTCTTTCTCCTTCACCATTTCATAAATCCCAATCACAATCACAATCATAAATCAATTCAATTCAATTGAGAATAATGGAGGTCCGAAACGATACAGTTATGGACAATTTAACAACAACCACTACCGAACAACTACCGTTAAAACAGGCTAAAACTACTCCAATTCCCGTTGATACTAATTCCGTTACTCAGAGGTCTCTTTTCTTTTCTTTTTTATATAATTTATTGATTTTTGTTATATTATTTTTTACTAATTGATTGTGTTTTTAACTTTTTATTGATTTTTTTTTGTAGGTTGCAGAAGGAACTTATGGCTCTTATGGTATGAATCTGATCAATCATATTGAGTTTTATGTATTTTATATATTTATTTTATACAGTTTTATATATTTATTTACTAGTTTGTATCAAACATGACTACTGTATATAATAAAGGCATAGTAAAAATATAATATAATCGCGTAGCATATGCTACCATATGATAGAGTTTTTGTGCCGCGCATACTTGCCAAACATAACAATAAATACTTCGGTGATAACCATTTGTAAATGCGTCTAACTTAGACACGTTATTTTTTAGTGTGCATCGTACTTTTTTTTTCCTTGTAGAATGTATAAAATTTTAATTTATCGTATTGTGTGTATCATTATTAAATTATAAGTTCAATACAAATGTATCGAACTTTACCTGTAATGATACACACAATAGGATAAATTAAAAGTTTATGCATTCTATAAGGAAAAAAAAGTTCGATACACACTAAAAAATAACGTGTCTAAATTTGATACATTTCAGTTGGCCTTTATTTATTGTTATGTTTGGCGAGTATGAGCGGCACAAACACTCTGTTATATGGTTGTAGATGGTACACAATTATATTATATGTTTACTATGCGAGCTTCTCTTAGCGACTCAACTGATGGTGTGTTTGGCAAATACTAGCGGTGGGGTAGCGCCTATATACAAAATGCTACACGCTACTTGCTAAGCAAGATTTATTCTAAACGCTAGTTACTAGTTGCTCTAAAACACTTTAAAATGTTGCAGGCCAAACATACCCTGAGTCTGTATTTCAATATTCTTTACGCATACTGGCCATGCTTGTCAAAATTAGCGATAGGTGTTAGCAGTAGCTTTAGTATGAATTTTTAAAGTCTACAATGATGTAAAAGCTAAACGCTTCTTTTATTAGCGTTTCAAATAGGAGCGCTTAAACAAAATCCAAAAGTTAAATGCCTGAGCACTATATTCTAAATGCAAAATGCTCCAAGAAGCTTGTCACCAAACACATCTTGTCTTTTGGGTGGGATGTGGGGTTATTGTTATTTTGTTTTCCACATTATTGTGATATGCCAATATGTGCATGCCTTTTTTATAGAGTTGGATTAGATGTTAGTACTAAGTTGTATCCAGTGGTACCATTTTTACTGCATACGAACATATTGATTTAACAATTAAGGTCTTTTGTGATTGTATTGGGAACGTTTGTTATAAACAGGAAACATCATTAGCCAGCATATAGTTTTCACAGCCGTTAAGCATTGGGTGTGTACTGACATGATGTAATACATAGAATACACGTCTAGTATCTGATATAAACTTACATCTTGCTGGTTATAAAATAATATGAATTTTCAAAAGGGGATTATGGGTTATTTTCAGTGAAGTTGTAAAATTATCTTGCAGAATTTGTTGAATTCACCTTCTAGAACACAATTTTCCTTGCTATCATTACTGTTGGCAACTTGAGATGGGCTACATGGCTATTTGTATACGGAGTATTTCTTGAATAACAAATTTGATTGCTGATGTGTATAGATGAGTGGAGATATTGGAGTATCGGCATTTCCAGAAGGGGAGAATATATTTACTTGGATTGGTACTATTGAGGGTGGGAAAGGAACTATGTATGAGGGTTTATCCTATAAACTCTCTTTACGCTTCCCTCTCGACTATCCTTTCAAGCCCCCTCAGGTTAAGTTTGAAACGTCGTGCTTCCATCCCAACGTTGACCAGTATGGTACCATCTGCCTCGACATCCTTCAGGTATACAGATCTTTTATAAGCTTTATCGTAAATCATAATTCCCATCCTAGGATGGTACGGGAAAAGTTGTTTATGTATATGTGGATCATGATACCTCATTCTTCGTGCAAATAACTGTTTAGCTTCTTTGGTTTGATTGTTAGCTAAATTTATCAATTGGCCAATAGCAATGTTCATTATTGACTTATTGTTTCTTTTACAGGACAAGTGGTCTTCAGCCTATGACTGTCGAACCGTTCTTTTGTCTATTCAGAGTTTATTAGGAGGTGTGTGAAACCATTCATGAACTAGTATTCGGATTTTGAGTGGTGCTTATTGATTCAGCTTATGTTTATGTCTTTGTGATGCAGAACCAAATAATGATAGTCCACTCAATAGCTCTGCTGCTGCACTCTGGAGCAATCAAGAGGGTGAGATGATTATTGCTTTATATTACTGATATCAAGAGGTTATAAGTAATAAGTTTGCAATATACTATCATAGAAACATTCTATATTATGAGTTATGCCGATAAGTAGTTTAATTTCTGTCTGATGTTCTATTATATTCATGAACAATCCAATGTATTACGAGTACTTGTTTCTGTTGTCTTCTTAAAACGGAACAAACTACCTCAGAATTCGAGCAAGATACAAACTTATGAGATACGTAATTTATCTTGCCAATAAAAATTGCCACCCTTTTATAAAGATTTGAATAATGTCAATTTAAGATAGTATTGTGCGGTTTATTATCAAGATCCATCAACTTGGTATAACGATTATGATGGACGAATATGCAATTGTAACTGAACATGATTGTAAAAAATGAAATGTACAAGACACACGTCATGGTATATTTTGTAATCGAATGGAATGTGTCTATGGGAATTGTGTATATTCTTTGATTGTTATATGGAATTATATTAAAATATATAGTGATAATAATATATTGTTTGCTCTGTTTATCAGAATACAGAAGAATGGTACACAAACACTATGCTGCTGGAGAAGCATTGGAGAGCTGATACCAAATTCATGGGTCCACTTTTCTAGTAAGAAAGCAGTATTCACTGAAATCGGATGGGGTTTACAACTTAACATTGAACACTGTAAGGTCCATTCATTTGTATACACAGTTTCAGTCTGCTGTATAGTTTCTCCAAATAAGACCTATAAGTAGACTTGCATAAACGTATATTTTCATTTTTATAATGGATGTTGAACCCAGATATAAGAATCATAGAACTTGATTGTTACCAAATGAACATACCTAAAACCTTTCTCTCATCAAATAAGAATAAAGAACTTGCAGACTATACAATATTGAAAAGGACACTCGAGTGTTTTGAGAAGGTGACTTTGGTGTTGTTGACTTCTTTCTTCCTGATTTCAGTATTTACCCGATTGAGTATAATAATTTTTTTGTAATCAAGCTGTCGACAACATCTCGATTTTATTTATGAAAACTTGAGTTGTAGACACACGCGTTTTATTTGCAAAGAAAGAGAAAATATACAGGAAACATCAGTCTTTTTGTACATCATGCAAGCAGCACGCTTGCTACTTATTACAGATATTATTTACTCCGTATATAACAATATACTGCACACCCTTTCAACCCGATCAAAGTTGCTTAAACATAATATGATCCAAACTATCCGTGTCGAGATCCTCATATGAATCATCAGAGGTGAACATATCTACAGGGCAGATGTCTTCGTATCTGATATTGTCCTCATTTAGCATAAACGGAGTATTTTCTTTATCGATTGCCCCGTCTTTAAAGAGCAGGCTGTTGCTGGCATCTTGAATTAGTTTGGGGGAACATGTTTCCATCATGGAGGGAAGATCTTGAGCAGCAAGAATCGACGCCATCAACTGGAACTCTTTGAACCTACGGTCTGAGATGATGTCCATATTGGCCTTTGTAATCATGTATGATGAAGGGAGCTCCTGCGGTATGACCGGAAATTGACTTTGTATCACCTTATTTTTTGGGTTTTCTTCTACCTGTGGTTTGTTCTTTGAATTGTTGCCTTTTTGGGTGATGCGACATAGGACCCAGTCATCTAACTGCCAAATGAGATAAAGAACACGAAACATACTAAATAATCAATAATATTGTTTCAAGTGCAAACTTGAGAATGTATTTAAGTGGGGACAATTTGCTTACTCGCATTGATCCATTTTGCCTTGATGATCGGCTAGATGACTCGGGCAGTCTGTACTCACTCATTGTCCAATTAGTTTTGATACTCTGTGTTGGATTGCCGGTAAAGAACGCTAATGCTTTCTTTACCCCGATCTTTCTCAACCCGGAAGAAGCAAAAATTGGTTTATCTTTCCCTGTAGCTTTCCAATAGCCTGAGCCTGCAGATCTATTGGGTCTCGACCCATTCGGGTATTTCCTATCCCTTGGGCTAAAAAAGAACCATTCATCCTTCCCGAACAACGCCTTCCCTGTCAGTCAGACAGTAACCCATCAATCCTTAAATAACACAACAAATATAACAATAAAAACACCAGAATCTTACTAGGAAGATCCCAAGGGTCAAAATTGTAAAGCTCGATTTCCCCAATCACTGAAGCAGGAATCGGCTTCATGTTCACCTTGTTTAACAAGTAACAATTTATGAGCTCTTCATCGGACGGGTGAAACCTAAAACCGGGAGGCAGATGAAGGAAGTCTTCATTCTCCATGATTCGAGCGAAAGAGGGAAAAACATAATGGGACTAATGCTATTTATATCCAAACTCAGGGGCAATGTAAGACGAGATAAAAATTAAGAAATGTCGTATTCGAATAAACTATAGAATAAGCTTTTAAATGATAATGAAGATGCGGGAGTTAACGTTTATGTTGTTTACATTGTATGGACCGTCCCGAGGTTATGGAGAGAGACACCCGTCAAGTTGTTTAACGTTACATGTTAACAAAAGAATCCAACATCTTCCATTTTTGAGCATGTTTATTTTGCTTGTCGCAAATCATAAAGCTGTAAAAATTGTATGGTATTTTAAAGTGTGATTTATCATTAGTTTTAACTCTTGTTTAAAAAAAAAGAAAAAAGGATGTGGTTTTCCTGTTCAGGTTATCCGGGGAGGGCGTGCCGTTTTTACTAAGATGTACGCGCTCTCAACGGGGAGGGCTAGCTCCATGGGGGTTTTTCCTTCAAGGTGCAATCTGTGGGGTTCTGCCTCATAGATGCGTTGATTCGAGGCTGTCAGGGACTACCTTCTGGTATGTACTGTGGAATCGAATCACTAGTTATTATTCGAGGTTGGCAGGGACTACCTTCTGAGTAAGTACTGTAAAATCGAATAACTAACTTAGTATACTAACTCGCCGTTAAAAAAAAAAAAAAAAAAAAAAAAAAAAAAAAAAAAAAAAAAAAAAAAAAAAAAAAAAAAAAAAAAAAAAAGTTAATCCCGGGACCATTTCCGACCCTCTCTAGTCACCCTAAATTTACACACATAGCAAGATTTGAACCATTGATTTCTTGTTTGAAAGTCAAGGACCTTACAGCTAGGCCGGTGGTGAGTTTTAACTCTTGTATAGCTTTTGGTAAAATGTTTTGACTAGACATTGTAATGTTGGTGGTGAGTTTAAACTCTAGTATAACTTTTGGTAAAATGTTTTGAGTAGACATTGTAACGTTTGGTCATTCTAAAGATGTTGAGGGAGACTACCTTATTATAAAACAGTACAATATATTTCGTATTCAATCGACATAAAGGAAACTCACAGGGTGTTTAGGATTACATAATTCTTCTGCTTCTACTTAAAAAGGGTTTAGAAATTAGGAGCTAGTGTATGGATTGATTGGATTTTGCTTATTTTGTAAAAAAATGCAAAAATTGTAAAAATATCTATTTTGATATAAATTTTAAAGTTAATTTATTTATGGAAAGTTTTAGATTAAATAAGTGATTAAGAAATTCTTTAAATTAAAATTCAAATAAATAAAATGAAATAAGCATCTCTTTACCTTTTTATGAAAAGCTGTTTATCTGTAAAAATATTAGATAAGCAGGAAATGTTTGCATAGAAAAACTGTTTTTCTATTTAATAAACAGAAAAGAAAAAAATAATAGATAAAAATAAACAATCATAAACACCTTTTTAGAGGCCCAGGTATGGTAGGTAACACAAGGCTCGGCGTTAGGCCGGGTTGGCACCGGCATTGCCGATGTTACCATACCGGGGTCACCGGCGTTTTTGGGGGTTTGGACGTTAACATGGCAACGGGCGTTGATTTGCTTATTTTTTGAAAATACTAGTTATTGGCTAGTGCCAACGGTTATAAAATTATTATTTTTTAATCCTACTTTATATATATATATATATATA
>LBNU01008857.1:0-20783 GCA_014162995.1 Artemisia annua
TTACTTGATGGTTCGGGCTCGACTATTGAGAAGATTCGGGTTGAATACGAATGGAAGCCACCTCGGTGTGATAATTGTAAGATCTTTGGTCATACTCTGAGTGACTGTCCTAAAGTCGTTGCACCTACAGTTCAATCTACTAAGTCTGTTAATGATGGTTTCGTGACTGTCAATAATAGAAAGAAAGGTAAGCAAGGTGTTTCTACAACTCAGGGTAATAGAGGGTTTACTAAACCAGTTGTGGGTAAGCAGTTTTAGTATCAACCCAAGAAGACTCCAACTGAACCTAAGAAGGTGGATGGCACTAAGAAGAGGTCTCCTGATGTGCCTAGTTCAAGTGGAACGAAGATTTCTACATCTAATCAGTTTGATGCACTTGATATTGATGATGCGGATGCTTTTGGTACTCCATCTAATGATAATAACAAGGATGTGGATGATGGGAGTTCCATGGAAGCTATTGCGGAAGAGTCTTATAAGACAGGTAGTACAATAGAAGTTAATAAGGATGGGTCTAATAAGACATGTAATACAATGGAAGTTAATGAGGAAGAGGCTAGTAAGGGTTCTACGCCTATTGTTGAGAAAATTGGTAAGCTTGAAAAGCTTCTTATTGATGGTGTAGCAACTCTTGTGGATGATGATGGTCATCCTATCCCGGCGACCTCTGCCACTAAGAGGGTTAACCCATTTTCTAAGGTGGGAGAAATTGTGGTGTCAGATTTTGAAGAAGAGGTGGCCAACCCATTTGATGAGTCTGCCAATCTTTTTGGTGGGGGCAAGAGTTTGAACAAGATTATGATGACTATGATGATTATGCAAACTAGGTTTATGATCTTCCAGGTAATTTGGATGCTTTTAATGCCATGTATGGTACCAAGCTTCAAGGCCCTAGGAAGTAATTTATTTTCGTTGTTCTTTTGTTATCATTTGAGAAGTGGTTTGATTTCTAGTTTTAGAAATTAGGAAGTATCTTGTTATGTAAGCTTTTAGCCTATGTAACGGGCTGAGATGTGGGACTTCACCCATATCCATTGTACTTAACAGTTTTTTGGCTAATATATTTACCAGGGTGCAGGATTACTCCCCTTTACCCAAAAAAAAATCACTTAAAGGAGTTACATTGTAGTGCTCAGTGTCACACGTAGCTGTGGATAATCAAGAGGTGTTACGTCTCATACTTGATGGTTGGTTGGTTGAAGAGTATTGAGTACTTAGGGATTCGATGGTGTATGAACTCTCTACACCGTTCTTAGTCACTACACGAACCACAAGCTTAGGTCACAAGTCTGGGGAATCTTACTTCATTCTCAAGTTCGTAATATTGAGTTTTTCCTTATGGGGTTAATGGAAATAGCCGTCGTTGTTCATTCAGAGGTTGATAAAGAGTTAGACAATTTTATATGGTATTGTTAGTAGATTGGGATTATCGACATCTTCACACGTGCTGATTCTGTTTTATGCTAAAGTGCTTCCGGCTAATACTTCATGTACACAATGTTATGCTGATTCTGATGATATCGCAATCATCAGGGGAGAGAAATGTGTACATCAAGGACGCACAACAGGTTCACGTGATCGAGCTTAATCATTTATTCCGGAGTTGATATCCGCAGAGATGGTCAGTGGTTCAACCTATCCGCAGAGATGGTCAGTGGTTCAACTTGTTACTTTGATGTCATCGTCTCTACCTTTGTTGGTTGCATGTGTATGTTATGGGCTGATTCGTAAGATAGCTGGAATGCATTTGTTGAAGATGAAGATGTTGATAAATTATACCCCCGAATGGATAATCTTGAAGAAGGTCGAGTTTACGGTTTGTTCTACATTGTCCGCTGCGTGTTAGAAGACTAAAGACGGATTGCATTTAATTATCAAAAGACTTCTTCAGATTTAGGGCATTCCTCAAAGATGTTGTCAGTTTGGGGGACAGCACTAATTAGGGGAGAGTGTATTGTAATGGTCAATGTTAATCCCTAATTAGATCCGCTCACATTGTTCCTCTACAAGTCAAAGTGATGGCAGCCGAGAAGACTCAGATGTATAAGTAAAGCTATGGTGCTTGAAGACCACTCTCAGAGCTGCTGTACTTATGTTTTGTATTGTGTTTTACTTAATTGTGCTTGTAGGGAACACTGTAAGCAATTTCCATATAACATTACTTTGGGGAGAGATTGTTAGCCTTGAAAATAATGTTATATGTTGGAAATTGCATTAGATCAAAGCACAAGGACTAGTTCTGTCAATAGGACAAAGTTTAATGTGTTTTGTGGTATATATACTCTCCTAGTTGCAACTAGGAGAGGTGGATGTCTCCTTTGTAATAAGAAGTGTGTGTGTTTTCCTTCTTTCTCTCTCTAGAAAACACACACATCTTCCCCAATTCTTTAATCTAATATACCATGTTTAACCTTTATTTCGAGCATCCCCGACCTTATGAAGAATGATTCTTGGTTATTACAAGAATAGGAAAGAGAAACAGGATGACACATGGTATGTAGCGTTTGGGTATTCTGAATGTTTTTGTCATCAAGTTTTACAAATGAATAATGTGCCATATTTACCTTTTTAATGAAATGACCCAAACTGACCCGTTTTAAGCTATTTTTAGTTTTTTACTACATCCTTTTTACATAGCCCGAACCGACATGTAGGATCTGAATTTTATGCTATGAAAGACCAGAAGTGACATGTTGGACCTGTTTCTTAAGATATGTTTATATTTTCTTAACATAACCTGAACTCAACCATTTTAAACGGGTCGATGTAGCCAGAAAAACAGCTTCAAGGGGCTTGTTGCAGCTCTGTAAAATTAAGAAAGAAATTATATAAATATGACGTGGGAGGTTCTATGTACCAGGCACAAAGTTAGTGTTGGTCAGTTATTACACTGCTTTCGAAACCGGTTAACACTAACATATGATTCTTGCTGGCTCAATCTGGTCCCTTTACCACCCAAAATATATCCATCTGGACTAGCTAGTGCTTCAAGGTCAACATCTGCTACAGAAGAAGGTGACAGTGTTCGATGCCAACAGCTCATCATTTTATCTAGGCAGTGAAGAGGCTTCCATCCATAAGAAAAAACCACAAGTGAAAAAATGACTGGTATGTTTAATAGGCACAAAAAATTATGGATCTATCATAGCTATATGCTTTTCTGATTTGTGTATAGAAGTTCTATACCAAAAGGCATGATTGAATGTTTACAAGTTGCATCCTAAAAGTGATGAGGTACAGACAAAAAGAAGGTGCATGTCAATTTGCTTACATCTTGGACCATTATCCCATCAATTATAGGTTATGCTAGTCTTCCCTATCCCAAGTCTTCTTTGATAATAAATAGAAATTAGTTATTACTAGTCAGTGAATTAGTGGATGATAGATAATGGATGATGTTAGAAAGTGACTTAAACTTCAGGGGTTATTTGGTAAATTTGGTAATTTGTGTGACTTGCCCTACAAGTTTCTTTGGAATTTGGTAACTAATCTATGATGGTTAGTTTTCTCATATAAATAGGGATCATTAGCATTATAATTATTTGTACCTTTTGAATAATTGTTTGGTACATTTTGAATTAGTTTTTGTGTTGGTACATTTGAATTTGGTTTTGTATTTGGTTTGGTAATTTTGAATAAAGCTTCCGCTTCGTTTGTTCGAATTTTTTTGTTTGTTTTGTTCGTTTGAATTACCTATAAGTGGTATCAGAGCTAGGTTGAAGATGAAGAAGAAGAAGAAGAAGAAAACAAGTTTGTTCAGGTTCGTGTTTTCATTGTTTTATTGGTGTGCTCGATTTGAGTTTGCTTCTACCGGGTATCTTTTGTTCGAACTGGTTGTGGTACAATTTGGTTATTGGGCTATTGAATTTTTGGATAACTGCGTTAGGAAATTTCTTTTTAGATTAATTGTTTGTGCTTAAGCCATAGTACTTTTGGATTTGTGGATAGTTAAGATTCGGTTAACACTTGGCATTCGTTTGAAATTGGCCACAATTTGACTTTTGGGTTTTTCTTTTGTGTTTGTTACTTTGTTTATTCGATGAATCTTAATTTGATATTAAGAGTATAACGTTGGAATTGTTTGTTTACCATGGATTCGGTATTTGAATTTGGTTCGTTTTAGTTATTCGTATTTGGAATTTGGACCGTAATCCTTATCGTAATAAGTGGGTCATTAGAATTATTATCGGTTTCATATTTGGGTCGTTTGAATTATTAGAGCACGTTCGTCAAGTTATTAATTAACTTGAATTTGGTTGATACGTTGATAATAAGTTGAAGTTGGACCGTAATACTTATCGATAAGTGGCTCATTAGAATTTGAATTTCATATTTGGGTCATAATTCTTATTTTATATGTGGATCATTGGAATTTAAATTTGATATTTAGAATTTGAAGATCGATTTGGTGTTTGAAGACTAGGTTATAATCGGATCGTTTGGAATTTGTTCGATCATTTGAAATTTGTTCGCTTGAATATTTGGATCTTCGTTCGTCGGGCTTTTGAAGTTGGTTGTCCGAATTTGATTTTCTTTGTTGAAGATCATTTGAGCCGATTTGTTTGTTTGGTTGACCGAGTTCGAATTTGTCGGTTAACGTTTGATTGTTCGTTTTGAAATCATCGGCAGTTGCTTTGGATTGATTTTGCTTTGGTTTGTTTTTGGGAATTGATTGTTCGCTTTGAATTAAGCTAGTATATATCTCTAGCGTTTGGAATTTGGAAATTTGAATTTGAGGACGAAAGAATCGTTTGGTTTTGTAGTTTCGAGTGGAGTTGAAGTAACGGTGGAGATTGTTAGAAAGTGACTTAAACTTCAGGGGTTATTTGGTAAATTTGGTAATTTGTGTGACTTGCCTTACAAGTTTGTTTGGAATTTGGTAATTAATCTATGACGGTTAGTTTTCTCCTATAAATAGGGATCATTAGCATTAGAATTATTTGTACCTTTTGAATAATTGTTTGGTACCTTTTGAATTTTTTGTGTTGGTACATTTGAATTTGATTTGGTAATTTTGAATAAAGCTTCCGCTTCGTTTTTTCGAATTTGTTTGTTTGTTTCGTTTGTTTGAATTACCTATAGATGATGCTAGTCGTGCTATTTGGATGGCAGGATTAAAGTTATAATGCAATATAAGTCTAGTCTTCACACTCCCAAGTTTTCTTCAAAGTCTTTTATGATATGATTATACATAGAAAATAGTTATTCTTAGTCAAGGAATTAGTGGATGATAGACAATTAATGCAATATAAGTGCAGTTTCCCCTACCTCAACTATTCTTTAAAGATATTCGTGAAATATGATTATACATAGAAATTAGTAATCCATCAAATTGTCTTACTCAACCCGACTATAAAAAGCCAAAATTCAAATTTTGTGTAGAAAACCAATGATAAAGAACGGCGTGTGATGATGTACCCTCCGATCAGCTCGAAGGATCACCCTTCGCTACTGATCGAAACCTACATAATCGAAGGCTCTAGATAGCCTCCTAAAACCTTCTTGGGCGTAAAACTAATCTCTCATGATCTAGTTACGAGCTGGGAATCGCCAAACGAAGGAATAAGCCCTTCGGGGTATTCTCCAACGAACATAAGGCAGAAAGGGGGCAAGACCAAGTCTTACCCACATCCCCTGTCTTATACATGTTTTCTCTTCCTCTTTGACTGACCCGGTGATTCGCGAAAACCAATATATAGATTATAGTATAGTATTTCAAGGAAATCCGCGAGAAATACGGATTACCCGNAAAACTAATCTCTCATGATCTAGTTACGAGCTGGGAATCGCCAAACGAAGGAATAAGCCCTTCGGGGTATTCTCCAACGAACATAAGGCAGAAAGGGGGCAAGACCAAGTCTTACCCACATCCCCTGTCTTATACATGTTTTCTCTTCCTCTTTGACTGACCCGGTGATTCGCGAAAACCAATATATAGATTATAGTATAGTATTTCAAGGAAATCCGCGAGAAATACGGATTACCCGAGTCGTTCCGTGTGAAGGTGTGAATGGAAATTCGATTTCCGTGTCGAAAACGTGTAGTAAAAAAGGGGTGAGATGAAAATTACACAAATGAAAGGGAAACTAAACACAATCTAAGTTCTCGGGATCAAATAAAGGCACACGTAATAAGGGGGAAACAAATAACGCTAATAAAAATAAAACGTAAATAAGAAAACGTGATTAAAAAGTGAAAACAAATGAAAATGACTCCTAAAACTTCAAACAAAATTTCTAAAAATTCTAAATAATCAAAAATAATTTTGAGAAAAAGAATTATATTTTTGTGATTTTTTACTTATTTATTATGAATTAAAAACTAATTTTAACTAAGTAAAATTATGTTATTTAGACCAAAAAGCAGTTTGAAAAAGTGCTTATAAATAAGCACTTTGACCAAATCTGGTCAAACTTACACAGAATAGTTTTTTTTAGAATGATTTGATACTCGCTGGAGTGAATGAGTGATACTCGCAAACTGAAGTGGCTTACTCGCAAGAATGTTAGTTCCAAACTCGCAAACTTTTTTGATACTCGCTAAAGAAGTATGATACTCGCAAGATAGGAAAAAAATGGGCAGAGTTATTTTTGATACTCGCTAAGTAGAAAGACCTTACTCGCAAGAGAGAAATGATACTCGCAAAGAACATTAAAACGATACTCGCTAAAACGCTATAGCATACTCGCAAAAACAGGAATGATACTCGCTAAGCAAAAACTTGATACTCGCAATACTAGTCCAGATACTCGCTAATCAAAACTTGATACTCGCAATACTTTTTCACATAACACCCATACTCGCTAAACCCTAATATCCATACTCGCTAAAACCCAAAAAAAATGCACTGTTCGAATTTTTTTATTGCAAAACGTATTATATTTGATCCTTAACGAGTATTAATGTTTCAAAACACCAAAAAACCTTTCAACTAAAGCAAACCAAACGAAAGACCTTAGCTAACGAATAAAATATAAGCCCTAACGACCCAAAAGAAGCCTAACGTACCAAAACCAATCAAAACTAAATCTAAAACAACCTATATTCTTCTCTTGGCTATTGATACCACTTGTAGGACCCCGTATTCAACCTAAATCATGACCATATTCACCAAGATTTAGAGAGAGAAAGTGAGATGAAGAGAGAGAGAGTGGGAGGATCACTATGTGTAAGATGAAGAACTATGTTTATTCCAAAATGATCAACCAACCTCAAAGTGAGGTTATACAATTCCTTATATAGGTGTGAAGTCTAGGGCTTTTGAACTTTTATATATTTGGCCCTTAGATTTTCTAGTAAATGATAAATGAACATATAACTAATGAAAACACTTTCTAACGCAACCTATTACATGATTCTAGAATATAATGACCGACACTTCATAATATAAAAAATACGATGCTAACAATGATAATGAAGCATGGAAATGAATCATGATCTAAAAGCTTGATTTACCAATAATCTCATGTGTTTAGGTAAGTTGGAAGTTAGGGTTTAAGGTATTTAGACTTTAGGTTATTCGATGAGGTTAGGGTTTTGTTTATGTAGTGATTTTTTGATATTTCCTTACTCAAAATCCCATCTCGTTACTCGATATCCTAAGTCAATTTTGGCAGAGTTTCGTTTAGAATTGACCTTAGGGAAGTCCTTACTCAATAAACGATAAGGAGTAGTGGCTTACTCGCCAAAAATGAGCTTACTTGATAAAAAATCAAGCTTACTCGATAAAATGGTGGTCATACTCGATAGTTAGCTCACATACTCGAAAACAGCCTTGTTACTCGGTAAATACATCACTTACTCGAAAGTTTTGGGCCTTACATGGTAATTTCTGGCCCTTACTCGATAAAATGCCCTTACTCGGTAGTTCCTGGACCCTTACTCGGTACCTTTGGATTACTCGGTAGTTTCTGACAGACCTTACTTGGTAGTTTTTGGCTTACTTGGTAAAATCTGCCATACTCGATAAAGCTCTTCCAAACTCGAAATTTTGGGCTCCATACTCGAAAAATGGCACCCAAACTCGAAATTTGGTACCCAAAATCGAAAATTGTGATCCATACTCGAAATTTTCATCATCAACTCGATAATGAACGTATGAACTGTTTTCCCTTTTCTAGATCGATATGATAATATAAGTTGCAAAGTAAGATTGTTTGAATAAGTAAAATTGTTCTAGATTGATTAACCATTTAAATCGGTGTATGATTACATATATATACATATTGATACGTTGCAAGGAAGCAACGCATCCCTTCGACTTTTGTCCCAACCGAAATAACAACCATAACTGTATTTCAGTTATTAACTTTCAAACTAACGCTAATGGTCCTTTATGTTTTAACTAATGTAAATATGAAGCAAGGTATTAAGATTATCGGGTCACATTCTCCTCCTTAATCTTGATCGTTGCTTCTTGATAAGTCTTGAACTCCGAGCATTTGTCGCATCGTCGTGAACTTCAATCTTGGTAGAGCCTTTGTTAGGATATCTGCTCTTTGTAGTTCTCCGCTGACGTGTTCTACAATGATATGTCCATTCTCTACGCATTCTCGAATGAAATGATAGCGAATGTCGATGTGTTTACTTATTCCATGAAAAACTGGGTTCTTCACAAGTGCTATTGCTGAAACGTTATCCACCTTCAACGTAATCTTCTTTTCTTCACTTCCAGTTAATTCACTAAGTAATCTTTTCAACCATAAGGCTTGACATGCTGCTGCAGTAGCCGCCATAAATTCTGATTCACATGATGATAGCGCCACTGTCGGTTGCTTTTGAGTACACCAAGTAATGGGTGACTCTCCAAAGTAAAATACTATGCCAGTAGTTCCTTTTCCTTGGTCAGTGTTGATTCCATAACTACTGTCGCTGTATCCTGTAATCTTGCAGCCGCCTTCTTTCTTGTAGATTATGCCATGCTCCTTCGTTCCTTTGAAGTAACGGATTACTTGCTTTACTGCCTTCAGGTGATGTTCCTTCGGGTCTTGCATCCATCTGCTGTGTAATCCTACTGAGTAACTAAGATCGGGTCTCGTGTGTAGTAAATACCTAAGACTTCCAATTAAGCTTCTGTAATAAGTTGCGTCAACTGGGTTACCATCTTCCGCCTTGACCAACTTAGTACCGGGATCCATTGGTATCTTCGTATCATTACTATCCGTCATATTTGTTTCCTTCAAGATCTTGTTGATATATCCTGTCTGCTTGATTGCAATCTCTCCTCCTGTCTGGGTAACTTCTATCCCAAGGTAATAAGCTAACAATCCTAAGTCGCTCATTTCAAATTTCTCTTCCATCTGGGATTTAAACGATTCTAATTCCTTCTTTGGAGTGCCCGTGATTATCAAATCATCTACATATACTCCAACTATGATCGTAGAATTCTTGTTTCTCTTTATGTAGACTGCTTGTTCGAGATTACACTTCTTAAAATCTAATGATTTTAGAGTTTGATCAAGCTTCACATTCCAAGCTCTCGGTGCTTGTCTTAAACCATATAAAGCTTTAATAAGCTTATATACTTTTCCTGAATTTCCTGGCTGTACAAACCCTTCAGGTTGTGTTACATAGACTTCCTCCTTTAAATCTCCATGTAAAAATGCTGATTTTACATCCAAGTGATGAACTTGCCAACCATGATATGCTGCTAATGCTAGTATCAACCGTACTGTTTCTATCCTAGCAACTGGGGCAAATACTTCATCGAAATCTATTCCTTGTTCTTGTACATATCCTTTTGCTACTAAACGAGCCTTGTATCTTATGATCTTTCCTTGAGCATCTCTCTTGGTTTTAAAAACCCACTTGAGTCCAATTGCCTTCTGATTTCTGGCAATGTAGTAAGAGTCCAAGTATTATTCTTATTTATTGAATCCAATTCAATCTCCATGGCCTCAATCCATTGCTTATCCTTTGATGCTTCCTTATAATTTCGAGGTTCTTCTTCTATGAAAAACAAGCTANCTATTCCTTGTTCTTGTACATATCCTTTTGCTACTAAACGAGCCTTGTATCTTATGATCTTTCCTTGAGCATCTCTCTTGGTTTTAAAAACCCACTTGAGTCCAATTGCCTTCTGATTTCTGGCAATGTAGTAAGAGTCCAAGTATTATTCTTATTTATTGAATCCAATTCAATCTCCATGGCCTCAATCCATTGCTTATCCTTTGATGCTTCCTTATAATTTCGAGGTTCTTCTTCTATGAAAAACAAGCTAGGTGTCTCTACTTGTTGTGCTCTTTCATAGATTTCAGTCAGACCTCTTTCGCCTCGTTTTAGCCTATGATCATATCTCTCATTTGAGGTTTCCAAAGAACTGATAGTAGCTTCAAGTTCTTCATCTGAGTCAGGGTGGTAAGTGTAAGTTTGTGGTGTGATTGGTGTAACTGGATCTGGTATTGCATCTGGTTCTTGATACGTGTCATCAATATTATCATTGATAGTTGTGTTGACTGGTGTATTATTTTCGTTGTCAACTCCTTCAACCACAAAACTAGCCCAAAATGTGTCTTGTGCTTAAAAGAGATAATGTTCGTTCTCTTAAAAGAGATAACGTTCGTATCCTTATTCCAATCCCACGGTTTTGTTTCCATAAACTTAATATTCCTACTAACGTGTTTCTTCTGTGTCACCGGATCATACAACCTACATGCTTTTGATCCTTCCTCTACTCCTAAGTATATCAATGGTATGCTTCTGTCATCCAGCTTCTTTAAGTGAGGTATTGTTATCTTTGCATAGGCTGTGCATCCAAATATTCTTAGGTTTTCCAAATTTGGTTTTCTATTGTAGAGTGCCTCATATGGAGTTTTATCTGTCAGGGCTCTTGTAGGTACCCTGTTGAGTATGTAAATAGCATGTCTCACTGCTTCCGCCCAAAAAGTTAAGGGTAACTTCATGGCTTTCATTATACTCCTTGTAGTCGATAACACTGTCCTATTCCTCCTCTCCACTACTCCATTCTACTGTGGTGAGTATGGTGCTGTCAACTGTCGTGCTATCCCATTATCCTTACAGTATTTGGTGAATTCATTTGATGTAAATTCACCTCCTCTATCTGTTCTTAGCATTCTCACTTTTATTTTTAACTCCATTTCTATTTTCTGCCTAAATTCCTTGAATGTACTAAACGCTTGATCTTTCGAAGTCAGAAAGTAAGCCTACATAAAGCGTGTACAATCATCCACTAACAAGAATATTAGTTTCTTGCCTGAGTGTGTTGCTGGACTAATAGGACCACAGAGGTCTCCATATACTAAGTCCAACGGGTTCTTTGATCTGAATTTGGCTTGGTTTGGAAATGGTGTTCTACTGTGCCTTCCCAATAAACATGCATCACAAATCTGTCCGGCATGATTTATTCTGGGTATTCCATCCACTAGACCCTTCCTAGTCATCTTGTTGATATCGTCAAAGTTCAGACGACCTAATCTAGCATGCCATAACCACGCTTGGTTATCTACGTTTGCTAAGAGGCATATAGGTGTGTCTATTTGTAGTTTAATACTGTAAAGTCGATTCCTAGATCGTTCTACTTTCATCAACAAATTTCTGCTCTTATCATACAAAGTCAGGTTATCTCCATCCATTATAACCCTACAACCTATCTCCGTAAGTTTTCCTAGACTTAGTATGTTGCTCTTCAGGTTTGGTATATAGTATACATCTGATATCACCTTCTGTTCTTGGTTCTTACAACCTAACAGTATAGAGCCTTTTCCCTTTATCTGTACATAAGATCCATCTCCAAAACGTACTTTTCCTGTTACGCTTTCATCTATATCTCTAAAATGACTCTTAGTTCCCGTCATATGGTTACTTGCACCATTGTCTAGATACCATATGCTTTCATCCTTTGAAGCATATTTCCCTGGTTGAATTTGGCCTTCATTCAACAACACTTCCTCGTGTTCAGCTTCGTGCATAGTCATTAAGAGTGATGGTTCATCATCTTCTAAGATAAGGTTCGATTGTTCCTGAGCTGTTGATTTCGATCTACACTTATTCTGAAAGTGTCCAAGTTTGTTACATTTGTAACATCTCACATTACTCAAATCTTGTTTATTTGAATTTCTATTTGGGTTTTCTTTATGACTTGAGTTTCTATCTTGTGAGTTATTCCTATGTTTGTTATTTTTCCAGTTTCCTCGTGAATAGTTTGATCTACCTCCACGTTTACTAAATCGCTTCCCTCTTCCTGAGTGTTCACCATGTGCGAATAGTAAATTATCCTGGTTTTCAGTCTGTCCTCCCTTCCGGAGTTTTATTCTTTCCTCAAACGCCTTGAGTTTTCCAGTGATCTCATCTAGGGTAATGTCGTCTAGATCACTTGTTTGTTCTATGGATGCTACTATCTGAATGAATCTATCAGGTGTGGAGTCTAATAGTTTTCTAACTATAAGTGATTCATCTAAAGTTTTCCCTAGTTCCTTTGCCTTCATGACATAGCCATTTAACTTGTCTGCAAACGCATCCACCGTCTCATCTTCCTTCATCTGAAGTGAGTTAAATCCAATCATCAATGATTGTAACCGTGCTTGCTGCACCCTTTCTTGTCCAACGTGTCTTTTCTTCAATGATTCCCATAATTCCTTGGCCGTCTTACAAGTTGCTACTTGTAATATGATATCTTCAGTCAACGCTTGATATAACAAGGCTATTGTTGCCTTATCTTTCTTATCGTCTAATTCCGTGTCAATTTTAGGTTCTATTGTCTCCCACAAACCGTGTGCTTCTAGTATAACTTTTATTTGTATCGCCCACACAGTGTAATTTGTGTTTTTCAACTTAGGGCATTGGTATTGTGCAATAGGTGTTATGGGTTTCACGGTATTATTGTTGTTGTTGTTGTTGTTGTTGTTGTTGTTATTGTCGTTGATATTTGAATCATCGCCCGACATATTAAAAGTGTTTATAATCTTCACTTTCTAATGTATGTGTATGGGAATTCGTAGTGGTATCTTTCTAATATGGAATATAAGTTTTAGGCAATTTCTTAAATACTACGGGATCAATAAATAGTTTTCGGGATTTCCTAATAGTATAAACAATAAAATCTATACTAATCTAATGTAAATGAAAACTAGAAATTGAAACTTGTGACCTTGTTAAAAATTCAAATTGAATACGAGATGTATTCGTTGCTTTGTTTATTATAATCGGTCACCTACTCGTTTCCTTTTCTCGCGCCTAAATCCTTTTGAAATTCCAATGTCTCGTTACCTTCTTTTCTTTTAGTTCGACTTGTTTCCCACCAAAACTCTCGGATTTCCTTCCTTGTTTTGATTTTTCCTCGGACCACAACGCAAGCCTCTCGGCCTGTTTTTTTGATATGTTGTTGTCGAATTTTTCTTGCCAACGAGATTATATTCCTTTCTTCTTCACGCTTGTTCTAATTCGGTTCTGAATCAAAAACAAAACTTTCGGTATTGTTATATTGTTGTCGAATTTTTCTTGTTGTTTTTTTGAATTCGACACACAAAGTAAACAATTTCTCCTTCTCTTCTTTTGTACCACTGCACGTTATTTGCTTGTTGTGTGTTGTTTTTCTCACACAAACCTTTCACTTACCAAATCCTTGGTAACACAACGAATCAAATCAAGGCTTTGATTTCTAGATTCGTTCCAACGAAAACAAAGTCAGTCCTTTGACTTGTTTTCTTCCCAACGTTGTCGCTGTTGTGTTCCTTCTACACACTCCACACGCTCCTCTTCAAGTACTTTAAAACGTCCCAACGTATACGTATTATGTTGCAACAACTTTTTGCTTTGTGTTTGTTTTCTTCTCCAACCGGTTCAATTTTTCTCCAACACAAAGTCTCCAAAGTTCTTCCCCAACACCAAATTCGTTCGATGTTTAAACGCTTGCAACTCCGACGTAAATTAGATTGTGCACTATCTTCTCTACGCGTCTCCTTATTCAACGTTTTGATGTTTGTTTCTTTGGAAGAATAAAGAAAGCAAACTGTGTTGTCGCTCAAGGATCAAGGATAGAACTCGATGTTCTTGTCCTCTCTTGCGTTTCTGTTTGGCGTCTTGATGTGGCTTTCAATGTCGAATAAAAAGTTTTGATGAAACCCTTGCTCTTGATGCCAATTGTTGTCCCTTTTCTAGATCGATATGATAATATAAGTTGCAAAGTAAGATTGTTTGAATAAGTAAAATTGTTCTAGATTGATTAACCATTTAAATCGGTGTATGATTACATATATATACATATTGATACGTTGCAAGGAAGCAACGCATCCCTTCGACTTTTGTCCCAACCGAAATAACAACCATAACTGTATTTCAGTTATTAACTTTCAAACTAACGCTAATGGTCCTTTATGTTTTAACTAATGTAAATATGAAGCAAGGTATTAAGATTATCGGGTCACATGAACAGCCCAAAAACACGAATTTTCCACCCAAAAACACTACGAATCGCCCCTGGTTAGCTATGATGCCAATTGTAAATCACAAGAAACATGTTCCGGAGGTCGCGGTTGATGGAAATATGGATAAAACATGGTTAGTTCTAGAGAGAGAAATGTGAAGAACTAGGTGTTTTATTGAAATGACAATATGTAAGTTACACACACTATTTTTCCACACCCCTCATGGAGAGTCATGAGGGGTATTTATAGGCTCCTAACACTACATGTTTTCCTACTTGACGATAGTAGTCCCTGTAGTTTCTAATCTAGTCCATTTAACTTGTGTGGCGTTATCTTTATAAAAAAGCGAAGCTAACAAAGATGGTTATACGAAAAATGGATGGTTAGTTGTACTCAACCAAGACATGTGGCAGCAGTGAGTGTTGCCAAAAGAGTTGCTGAAGAGATGGAAACGTAGCTTGGAGATTTGGTCAGTTATGCTATTCGTGTTGAAGACGTCACTGGACATAATGCTAAGTCAGACTAAAACTCTTAACTTCATATTTGCAGAATACTATTAACGGTTTAAGGTATTAAAGTGCTCCTTTACGCTTGTCTGTTTGCAGTATATGACAGATGGTGTCCTTCTGCGTCAAACATTGAAAGATGAAAATCTTGACAACTATAGGTAAGTTTTTCTGTAAAGCTGCTAACCTATGGGCAGGTCAAGCAGGTAGGACTGGGCCCGGTACCTGTTACTGTCTTTTTACAGAAGACGTGTACAAAGAAGAAGTGCTTCAACAACCCGTCCAGAAATCCAGAGGACTAATCTCAGGAACGTACTTTTGCTTCTAAATAATCAAAAATTGACAATTTACCTGATTTCGAGTTCATGGACCCTCCACCTGAAGATCATATTCTTAACTCCATGTATCAACTATGGATATGAGGAGCATTGAACAACACAGGGAATCTGACTGATAGGGGGTTAAAAATGAGCCAGTTCCTGTTGGACCCACGTCTATGTATTCTTTAGTCCAAAAAGACTGGGCAGAAGAAAGTGATGCTGCACATGCAAAGATTTTTGTGCCTGAATCTGATTATTTAACCTTACTCGACATCTACAAAAAATTGAAAGCTAAGAAATACTCTGGAGAAGACTCGTGCATGTAACATTCATTATCTACAAGTGAAAATAGTGTGAGCTGTTAGTCCCAATGAGATACGATATATGAAATTGCAAGTGTGTATAAAATCTGAATAACTTTATTATCGGTTCTAAAAACTTGTAATCGTTACATGTACATGAATATTTATACTAAACCAATGGTCGCGAAGAAACCATGGTGTCTGTTCGCTTGGTACACGCCCAAACATCACACCCTTTCAAATTAGGGTTAAATTCATTTAACTAACTTAACTAACAATTCGGTTATTAAGTTTCTTATCTACATCTTTGGTCCTTGGAGTTTGAGAAAGAAGCAATGTCGAGATTACTTGCTTTCATTCTCCTCCTTAATCTTGATCGTTGCTTTGACCTAAGTCTTGAACTCCGAGCATTTGTCGCATTGTCACAAACTTCAATCTTGGTAAGGCTTTCGTTATAATGTTGGCTCTTTGTAGTTCTCCACTAACGTGTTCCACATTGATATGACCATTCTCTACACATTCCCGAATGAAATGATAGCGAATGTCTATGTGCTTGCTCCTTCCATGAAATACTGGGTTCTTCACGAGTGCTATATCTGAGATGTTGTCAACTCTAAGCGTTATCCTCTTTTCTTGCCATACAGTCAATTCACTAAGTAGTCGTTTTAACCACAAAGCTTGACATGCTACTCTGATGAACATAAATAAGTACATATTTTAATCATCATTTATCCTATCTTATTGACCTGTTTTATTATATTATGTATGAGAATCGGTGCTTTTATCTTTACTTTTGTAATTCTCAGGTAAAAATAGNTATCTTATTGACCTGTTTTATTATATTATGTATGAGAATCGGTGCTTTTATGTTTACTTTTGTAATTCTCAGGTAAAAACAGGTATTTGGTGAAAGTTGGCGATTTTGGACTAAAAATGGAGCAAAACGAGCAAGATGTCAAAAGTCTACTGAAACTCAGAAGATACGCCGTATCTCACTCAACAGATACGACGTAACATCATACTTAGATGAATTCGAAGACCATTGCCTGACTTTGAAGCATGCGCCGCATGTCATTCTGACATGCGTCGCATATGAAACTTTGGTCAACGAAGAAGATCGAACTTGTTCTACTCCAGATACGCCGCATCTACTCACAAAAGAATGGCGCATCTCTATCAAGATTTCACCAGATGAAGAATCCAAGATCATAATACATACGCCGCATCATAGATCAAGATACGCCGCATCTGAAGACGGTGTACGAATATTCTGGAAGATATTAATCTTGGACCCCACGCGAAGTTAAGTCAATGCGCCGCATCTATCACTTACATGCGCCGCATCGACCTCTCAGACAGAAACTACAAATACTCAAGACCTACACGAATTTAAGAGACCTTTTACCAAACCCTAAAGTCGGCAACAGCAGAAGGAGAGTGCCAAGACACGTCCAAAAGAAGATCCTAAGAGCTGTAAGAAGGTCCTGCATGTATATTTAATTCATTAGATAGTTTTGTTTTATTGTAATAGTACGCTTTAATCCATCAGGATAGATGGCCATTGTTTACGTGATTGCGACCGTTTCTTTCGCCTTAAAATTGCTTTCCCATCGATTAAAGTTTATATGTTTGATGTCTTTGGTAACTTTTATTAGTGCATTGACCACCTCTGTGTCTAGCTGAGCATTGCTCGGGTCGCCATGCCTCTTTCCTCGCCTATGAATTCTAATACCTTTAGAATAATGATTAGGATAGTCATAAGTAGTCATTAAGAGTTTACTCGCCGATAAGATTAGAGCCAACGAGAAAGGACAGAATTAATACTCAACATATAAAACTAGCAATAAAACAAGTGACAAACTATCTAACATTAGGACAGGACTTCTTATTGTTTCTTTGTATCTATTTGTGTGCATGCGTACTTCTCTGTTTAGGGCTAATCGGTCCATAGTTAGGAGTAGGAGTAGGTTAATTAATTATAACCAAAGCCGTGCCAGTCTCTCAGGCTGAAACCCCCCTTTGCGTTAGATTAGGATTGTATAGCTAACCTTGTATAACTAACTTAGACATTAAAACACTTAGCAAAGTAACTAGATAATACGTTCCACTCTTAGTGATCGACACCCTACTTACCATTATACACATACGTACCGGGTACACTGCTCGTTAAAGTGTGTGTGTCATTGATAAGTCGGCAATTATAAATTTAAAACTTGAATAGGACATAAAACACCCTATATGTGCTACAACGATAATGATAACACGACTCACGCACCGCATCAAGTTTTTGGCGCCGCTGCCGGGGAGTGAATTGTTATTATCTAAAAACTTTGCAAAATTGTTTTAATTAGGATTGTAATTGTATATTAGGTTTTAGATTGTAATTTTGTTGTATATTAGTTAGATTGCATTCATTGTATATTATGCATATTTTTCTTTTTGTATATTTGTTTATTTTTCGATTTTTGTATATTTTGTATATTTTTCTGCATATTCTGTTGTCGTTGTTCTGTGCTGATACAAACGATACGGCGCATCTGATTTATCAGATACGTCGTATTGCGTTTTTCTTTAAAATAACAACGCAATTTAATAAATTCGAGTACGACGCATCTTCCCCAAGATACGGCGTATTCTGTTTTTAATAAGAAATTTTTCTAAACTTTAACGCCATACGACGCATCTGTTTTCACAGATACGGCGTATTAACTTTTTAAAATTAAAAACAGTTAATCGATTTATTAAATATAAGCGACGCATCGATTTTTATCGATACGGCGCATCCTATAAAATCAAAAATATTAAATTTCGAAACGTAACGAAAATACGACGCATTAACTTTTGTTAATACGACACATTAGCTTCTGATAATACGACGTATTTATATTTAACAAATTTAATTAATTTTTGATTATATACTTTGATACTTCACTACTCTCGCGTATAAGTTGGTTTATTTTCAGGATAAAGATGACTAAAGCATCACTTAGAAGACTACATTCTGAACCTAACCAAAGGATCCTAGTTGAAGTAATCAAATCTACGATAACTGGAAATTTGCAATAAGCGGTAAAGGTAAAAGGACTCAATGCAGGCAACATTGAGTATCTCAATTTCTCTTGAATTGTAATTCCAGCTATTCTTTACAATAATTCACTAACATTTACGGAGAATCCTTTTTCAAAACTTTCTCCCCAAACGTTTGACTACAAATGTGAATTCGACATGATCTCGATTTTGTAAACTTAAAACGATAATTATTCCTTGTGAATAAATTTTAAAACTACTAAATATGAGATCATAATCCGCTATAAGTTGGTTATGCCATTTTAATCTTATTGTTGCAAAATCTATTACAATTTGGTATGCCGCTTAGAATTTTAACAGTGTACAATGAGAAGTGTTGCGGAGGCCAAGGTATGTTTCCTATTTAATTTTCGTTCATTGACACTATAATACGGCGGATAGCAATACTTTAATGCGCCGCATCCGTAATTTATTTGAAATCGTTGACTAGTCAACAAACCTAAAAAGATACGGCGCATGTTAATTTTAAGATACGGCGCATCGTTTTTACCCTATATATACCTAAAACGATACGGCGCATGTTAATTTTAAGATACGGCGCATCGTTTTTACCCTATATATATCACTGAGATGCGCCGGATTTTACCGTCACCCCCAAAAGGATTTACACACAGTAAAAACACACACCAATTCGAACCCGAAATAACGAAGTAGGAGCTGAACGTGAGTCTAACTTGAAGACTCTGGAGTAAAGACAAGTGCTTGCCGGGAGACAACCCGGAATATTTTATTTTCTGTTTCTGTGTCGGGTCAGTCAGACCTGCAGTAGATACGGCGCATCACTTCTCAGCATGCGGCGTATCACCTGCACTGGTCATATCTTATTTTTCTGCATTTTTATTTTAGACTTTTCGTCAGTTTATTTTATGCGCCGCATCCATGGCAAAGGATGCGACGCATCTTTTATTCTGATCCGTAATAATTCCAGGCTCAATGCGGCGTATCTTCTTCCATAAGATACGGCGTATTGACTCGCCTGATGATTCACAGTTTTTATTTTTCTTTTTATTTTAACTAACTACTAATGTATTATGCAAGTTGAACCTTCTTGACTCAGGTGTGTAAAAGATATTAAGGTCTTATAGTTTCTTGCACTTTTTGTGGATACAATTATTTTCGAAGCTTAAAAGCCTACATCCACAACAAGTTGATTTTTGCTCTCTAAACGCACAATGGAAGATCATACCGAGCAAATCTCAGGGGAGTTTTTCTGTTCTAATTCTTTTTATCTTTCTTGTTTTTACCCTTTGACATGAACAACGAGGACGTTGTTCAACTTAAGTGGGGGATGGAGAATTAGAACATTTACTTGTCCTAAACTTTTCAAAATATGCTTAAAATGCGCTTAATATATAAAAATTTAAAAATTTTTTAGCATATTTTTGTTTAAAGTCTATATTGCATAACCGCACACATAACGATACTCTTTTGAAAATATCAAAAAACTTTAGTGTGCCGGTGACTTGTAAACTTTAGAACTTGGCTTGTATACTATTCGAGACCACAATAATAAGTATTATTTATATAATTGGACTTGTCTAACTTGGTAAATTTCTAGGATTACACCCAAAAAGCCTTACATGTCTTGTTTATTAACTAACTACACCGGTTAGTTAACCCCCGTATAAACCCTTTTGTTACTCTCATCTTTAGAGTAAGATACCCCTAGAAAAACCCGTAGAGCCATTCCTTTAGGACATTACACCCTTTGTTACAATGTTTCGTTACACCCTTACACCTTAGCCTACCCTGTAGATTATAAATCCGTGGTTAATTGCTTTAGGCAAAGTGTGTTTCCTTACATTACCTGTGTTCGCGTGCGTAATTCATTATCTATGGTTAGGTCGGAAAATTGCACAATGCAATTGGAGTGAAAGTAGATATGGTATATTTTTGAGTCTTGTTTTTCGTGTGTTTACTACTTTCACTATTACTATTATTTCTGAAGTTATGAAAAGTAAAGAAAAATTATCCAGAAATTATCATCGTAGTGATGTGGTGAAATTTTACACATCTATGTTTATGTTTATGTTAGTAAAAAAAAAATCGAAAAAAGAGAAAAAGAAAAGAAAAGAAGGAGAAAAGTTGGAAAGTTTGTTAAATCCAACATTGTAAAGTTATGTAAAGTTATTGTTTATTTATTCGTAGTGTCATTATACTATATCTATGGATTGAGTGGGAGTTGGA
>LBNU01008857.1:21916-35864 GCA_014162995.1 Artemisia annua
AAAGTAAAATACGATTCCAGTAGTTCCTTTTCCTTGATCGGTGTTGATTCCATAACTACTATCGCTGTAACCTGTAATCTTGCAGCCGCCTTCTTTCTTGTATATTATGCCATGCTCCTTTGTTCCTTTGATATATCGGATTACTTGTTTCACTGCCTTCAGGTGATGGTCCTTCGGGTCTTGCATAAATCTGCTGAGTAGTCCGACTGAGTAACTAAGATCTGGTCTTGTATGCAGTAAGTACCTTAAACTTCAAATTAAACTTCGGTAATAAGTTGCGTCAACTGATTCTCCATCTTCCGCCTTGACCAACTTAGTGCCGGGATCCATAGGTATCTTCGTATCATTACTTTACGTCATACTTGTCTCCTTCAAGATCTTATTAGTGTATCCTGTTTGCTTGATTGTAATCTCTCCTCCTGTCTGTGTAACTTCTATCCCAAGGTAATAAGCTAGTAACCCTAAGTCACTCATTTCAAATTTGTCTTTCATCTGGGATTTGAACAAGTCTATTTCTTTCTTTGGAGTTCCCGTGATTATCAAATCATCTACATATACTCCAACTATTAGTGTAGAAGTCTTGCTTCTCTTCGTATAAACTGCTTGTTTGAGATTACACTTCTTAAAGTCCAATGACTTCAAGGTTTGATCAAGCTTCACGTTTCAAGCTCTTGGTGCTTGTCTTAAGCCATACAAAGCTTTAGTTAGCTTGTATACTTTTCCTAAGTTTCCTTCTTGTATGAAACCTTCAGGTTGTGTAACGTAGACTTCTTCCTTCAATTCTCCATGTAAAAATGCTGATTTTACATCTAAGTGGTGTACTTGCCAACCATGATATGCTGCTAGTGCCAATATTAGACGAACTGTCTCTATCCTAGCAACTGGTGCAAACACTTCATCAAAGTCTATTCCTTGTTCTTGTACATAACCTTTTGCAACTAATCTTGCCTTATACTTTATGATCTTTCCTTTAGCATCTCTCTTTGTTTTATAAACCCACTTAAGTCCTATTGCCTTCTGATTTGTTGGCAATGTAGTAAGGGTCCATGTATTATTCTTGTCGATTGAATCCAATTCAATCTCCATGGCCTCAATCCATTTCTTATCCTTTGATGCTTCCTTATAATTTCGAGGTTCTTCTTCTGTGAAGAATAAACTAGGTGCTTCTACGTGTTGTGCAGTTTCATAGATATCTGCTAACCTTCTTCTTCCTCGAACTGGGCTATGATCATATCTCTGACCTGAGCTTCCTAATGAGCTATTTGTAGGTTCTTCTTCCTCTTATGAGTTAGGGTCATAATTGTATGTTTGTGGTGTGATTGGTGAATCTGGATCTGATGTTGGATCCAATAATGGATACAAATCTTCGTCGTTTTCTATGTTGACTTGTAAAGGGTTTTCCTTATCGACTTCGCCTTCCACAAAACTAGCCCAAAATGTGTCTTGTGTACTTGTATCCTCTTCATTCTTATCCCAATCCCACGGTTTCGTTTCCATAAACTTTACGTCCCTACTAACATGTTTCTTCTTTCTTACTGGATCATATAGCCTACATGCTTTTGATCCTTCCTCTACACCTAAATATACCATCGGTATGCTTCGATCATCTAACTTCTTTAAATGAGGCATTGTTATCTTAGCATAAGCTGTGCATCCGAATATTCTTAGGTATTCCAGATTCGGTTTTCTTTTGTAGAGTGCTTCATATGGTGTCTTATCTTCCAGGGCTTTAGTAGGTACCCTGTTGAGTATGTAAATGGCGTGTCTGACTGCTTCCGCCCAAAAAGTTAAGGGTAACTTCATCGCTTTCATCATACTCCTAGTTGTTGATAACACTGTCCTATTTCTTCTCTCCACTACTCCATTTTGTTTTGGTGAGTATGGTGCTGTCAACTGTCGTGCTATACCATTTTCCTTACAGTACTTGGTGAACTCATTTGATGTAAATTCACCACCTCTATCTATTCTTAGCATTTTCAACTTCAACTTCAACTCCAATTCAATCTTTTGTCTAAATTCCTTAAATGTGCTAAATGCATGATCTTTCGATGTTAGAAAGTAGGCCCACATGAAACGTGTGCAATCATCTATCAATAAGAAGATGATCTTCTTTCCAGAATGTGTGGCTGGACTTATGGGACCACATGGATCTCCATATACTAAGTCCAATGGGTTCTTTGATCTGAATTTAGGTTTGTGTGGAAATGGTGTTCTAATGTGTTTTCCTAACAAACATGCATCGCAGATTTGTCCTGCATGAGTTATCCTTGGTATTCCATTTACTAGACCTTTCCTTGTCATCTTGTCTAATGCGTCAAAGTTCAGATGACCTAATCTAGCATGCCATAACCATGCTTGATTATCTACGTTTGCTAAGAGACATATAGGTGCCTCTATCTGTAATCTAATACTGTAAAGTCGATTCTTTGATCTTTCTACCTTCATCAACAATTTCTTACTCTTGTCATACAAAGTCAGTAAATTTCCATCCATGATGATCTTACAACCTGTCTCGGTAAGTTGTCCTAGACTTATTATGTTGCTCTTGAGGTATGGAATGTAGTAAACGTCTGACACAATCTTTTGCTCCTTATTTCTACATCCTAATAGTATTGAACCTCTACCCTTTATCTCCACATACGATCCATCTCCAAAACGAACGCGTCAAGTGATGCTTTCGTCAATGTCCTTAAAATGACTCTTAGTTCCCGTCATATGGTTACTTGCACCATTATCTAAATACCATATGCTAGCATCTGTTGTAGCATACTTTCCGGGTTGTATTTGTCCTTCGTTCAACAAAACTTCTTCGTGTTCAGTTTCGTGCCTAGTCATTAATAGTGATGGTTCATCGTCTTCTAAGATAAGGTTTGATTGTTCCTGGTTTGTTGATGGTTTTCTGCAGTCTTTCTTAATATGTCCTAGTTTCCCGCAATTGAAACATTTTGCTTTCCTTACATCCCACTCACGTCTACCTTTATTAGCCTTATCTTTGTGAGTTGAGTTTTCTCCATTCGAGTTATCCTTATACTTGTTGTTTTGCCAGTTCCCTCGTGAGTAGTTTGATCTACCCCTATCGCTTGAAAAATGTTTTCCATTCTTTGAGTGTTCGCCTTGTGAGAATAGCAAATTATCCTGGCTTTCTACTTGACCTCCCTTTCGGAGTTTTATTCTCTCCTCGAATGCCTTAAGTTTTCCAGTGATCTCATCTAAGGTAATACTATCAAGATCACTTGTTTGTTCTATGGATGCTACTATCTGAATGAATCTATCTGGTGTGGAGTCTAATAGTTTTCTAACTAAAAGTGATTCATCCATGGTTTTTCCTAATTCTTTTGCCTTCGTGGCATAACCATTTAGTTTGTTCGTAAATGCATCCACCGTTTCATCTTCCTTCATCTGAAGGGCATTAAATCCAATCATCAATGATTGTAACCGTGCTTGTTGCACTTTCTCTTCTCCAACGTGTCTCCTTTTCAACTATTCCCATAATTACTTAGCCGTTTTACAACTTGCTACTTGTAAAATCACATCTTTGGTCAACGCTTGATATAACAAGGCAATAGTTGCCTTATCTTTCTTATCATCTAATTGTGCGTTTTCCTTAGGCTCTATTGTCTCCCATAAACCATGTGCTTCTAATATAACCTTAATTTGAATAGCCCAAACTGTATAGTTTGTGGTTTTAAGCTTAGGGCATTGGTATTGTGCAATAGGTGTTACGGGTTTCACTACGGTGTTGTTAGCGTCATTTGCGTTATCACCGGCCATCTTAAAGGTATTTATAATCTTCACCTTCTACTTTATGAGAATTCTAACTAATGTGGTATCACTTAAAACTACGGGATCAATATATAGTTCTCGGGATTTCCTAATAGTATAAACAATGTATCTATACTATGTAAATGTAATGAAAAATCCAAAAGTTTGAATTTTGTCGTGACCTCTTTGTTATAATCACAACCGTATTCCCCTTTTGTCGATACCAAAACTGTACCAACTATGCTTTTGTAGTTCCCTTGTTCTCCAAATTGATTCGCGTACACCTTTGTGCCTCGTCGAATTGTTTTTCCAAGATACCACTCCTGCACCACGTTGTTTTCCTTCCTTTGTGTCGACTTGAACCTTAAAATGCCCTAGACTCCTTGTTTGTGTCTCGGCCTCCTTCCAAAAATGTCCTAACACTCTCGGTGATACAACAAGATTGTTGTATGTTATTTCCTTTTCTAGTTCCAAGTTCCTTATTCACAAAGTATCACCAAAACCTTTCTCGGTATTTCCCAAAAACAAAACGTTGTTTGTTTTTCTTCTTATACTATTTCGATAGTATGTTTATCTAAACAAGGTTAACGAAATTTTTAGACCTTGTTGTCTTTGTTGCTTCTAACGCGTCCCACAATACTTTCGCTTCTTTTGTTCCACACCGTGCGTTCACAACACAAAACAATACCCTCGGTATTACTTCTAAACAAATGATCAGTTTGTTTGTTCGTTGTTGTTGTTCTTGTATTGCTAGCGTGCGCCCAACAATCCTTGATTGTTTCCTGTTTTTCTTTCTTTTCTTCTTCTCGGTACCGTATACAAAACAAGCAATCTATTCCCTTTTTTTTCTGTCCAACGCGTTGCTTCACTAGTATTAGCAACCGTGGGTCTCGTTCTTGACGTCGTTCTCCTTCCAAATTGCTGCTGTAATAACGATGCAAAATGGGTCTTCTTCTTTCCAATTTGTTGCGTTCCACTTGATGCAACAAAGGGTCTAATGGTTTGTTGTCGTGTGATATTAATCTCAAAACAAAGTTCCTGAAGAACTATGTTTTTCTTTCCTTCTTCCTGCCGCGTACAAGAATCCAACAACACAACCAATATCGTGGTCACCACTTCGTTTGTGCCCTCTCTTTTGCAATTTCCCACGCAGGTTTGGAGTGTGCACTTTCCTTCCTTGCGTCCAAGTTATCCAGGCAACGTGTGGTTTTGTAAAACGTTGCGTTCTTTTATTTCTGAAACAAGTTTCTGCGTTTGTTTCTTTGTTTGGTTCTTTGTTCTCATTGTTGTTTTCTGGTTTCGAATTGTGTAACGAGTATTGCTCTTGATGCCAAATGTTAGTCCCAATGAGATACGATATATGAAATTGCAAGTGTGTATAAAATCTGAATAACTTTATTATCGGTTCTAAAAACTTGTAATCGTTACATGTACATGAATATTTATACTAAACCAATGGTCGCGAAGAAACCATGGTGTCTGTTCGCTTGGTACACGCCCAAACATCACACCCTTTCAAATTAGGGTTAAATTCATTTAACTAACTTAACTAACAATTCGGTTATTAAGTTTCTTATCTACATCTTTGGTCCCTAGAGTTTGAGAAAGAAGCAATGTCGAGATTACTTGCTTTCATGAGCATGGTTCAGTTTGGCTCGATTTTAGGCTAAAACCTAAACTGAACCAAAAATTTTTGGGCTTTGCTTTCTAGAAACTGTTCGGTTTCAGTTTTAGCTAGGTTTGGTTTTTTGGTTCCTTTTAGGTTTCCGTTTGGTTTAATTGAGGTTTGGTCTTTCCAAGTTCGAGTTTCTAATGCGTCACAAATTAACACTTTTAAGTTAAAACAATAAATAAACACACTATAATGATATTATAAGAAACTAATGACAATAAAATACAGTATTATAAGATATCTAATAGATATCTTGGATCGTTATCCCTTAAATTAAATTAAAGTTATAATGCAATATAAGTCTAGTCTTCGCACTCCCAATTTTTCTTCAAAGTCATTTTTGATATGATTATAAATTAGTATATTCTCAATCAAACGTCAATAATTTCACCAGCTGTCTGTCACAAACTGTTAACATGCAAAAACTAAATAAAAAGCCAATACTTGTTTTTATGAGTTTAAGTAAATTTCCAAAAATGAAGTCACCACAAGCAATGATTTGCTTATCAACTTCCCCTAGTATTTCTTTTCTCTTCTATGGTCTCTCAATATTATGTGTTACTTCCGCCACTGTCTCCGCTTCCTATGGCGGTAATGAGACTGATTATCTCGCGTTGTTGTCATTTATATCGAAGATTACGCAAGATCCTTACAAAGTTCTGACTTCGTGGAACCATTCCTTTCATTTCTGTGACTGGAGTGGTATTTCATGTGGAAAGCGGCACAAACGAGTGACTGTTTTACGACTGGTTTCGCAAGGCTTAGAAGGCTCGTTGGCTCCTCATGTAGGAAACCTCAGTTTTCTTCGTGAGCTTGATCTCGGGAACAACAGCTTTCAAGGAACCATTCCTCATGAACTTGGTCGTCTATCTAGGCTACGTCATCTTTATCTTCATGCAAACAAATTCAGTGGAGTCATTCCAACAAACTTGTCTGGTTGTTCTAACCTCGACGAGCTTTGGCTGGCTCAAAATAATCTATCTGGAAGCATACCCAAGGAGATGGGTTTGCTCTTGAAACTTGGTACTCTTGCAATTCATTACAATAAGTTAACAGGTGGAATCCCACCTTTCTTGGGGAATATCACATCGATGGAAAAGTTCTCTGCTGTTGGGAACCCGTTGGGTGGGAGAATTCCAGATACCTTGGGTCTTTGGAAAAGCTTGTCGGAGTTTCACTCTGGTGACTGCAACTTATATGGAAGCATCCCTCATTCCATTTTTAACATCTCACTCCTAGTTATTTTGTCCTTAGCTGGTAATCACCTCACTAGTACTCTTCCTTCAGAAATTGGCAATCAGCTCCCGAATCTTGAGTTGCTTTAGTTATGGGGTAACGAACTAACCGGAGTTCTTCCACCTTCTCTTTCTAATTGCTCTAACTTAGGACTTCTTGAAATGGGTGAAAACAATTTTAGTGGGAAGTTGACAATTGATTTTTCAAAACTAAGAGATATTAATGTAATTCACTTATCTGATAACAACTTCCATGGACGCGGAGAAGCCGATGACATGAGGTTTATTGACTCTTTAAAAAACTGCACCAAATTAGTAGATTTGGAGCTTTTTAATTGCAACCTTAAAGGATTGCTTCCGATATCAATAGGTAATCTTTCTGACCAACTCAACTTTCTAACTTTAGGAGACAATCAATTATTTGGAAGCCTCCCATCAAGTATAGGTAGTCTAGTTGGTTTGACAACTTTACATTTAGGACCAAATCGATTCAAAGGAAAAATCCCAAGTTCTTGGTCTATATAGCAATCAATTTTCAGGGCCTATCCCTGATGCCATCGGGAACTTATCATTGTTGAATAAACTTTACTTAGATTCCAACAAATTAGAAGGCCATATTCCATCAAGCCTTGGGAATTGTAAACAACTTAATGGGTTAAACATTAGAAACAATAGACTCACTGGTAAAATACCCAAGCAACTTCTTCAACTTCCTTCACTAAATTATTTTTTAGATCTTTCTCGAAACAACCTGTCTGGTTCAATTCCATCAGAAATTAAAGACCTCAATATGTTGAGCTATCTTGATTTATCTTATAATAATTTATCAGGCAACATTACTAGTAGCCTTGGTGAGTGCATTAGCCTTACAACGTTAAACTTATAAGGCAACCAATTTCAAGGCACAATACCATCTTCTTTAAGATCCTTGGGAGGATTGGAGGTACTTGACATTTCTCAAAATAATTTATGAGGCAAAATTCCACAGTTTTTAGACAAATGGAAATCGTTAGAATATTTGAACATATCCTTTAATGATTTTGAGGGTGCAGTACCGGCCGTAGGAGTGTTTGCCAATGCAAGCGCTTTTTCGGTTTTGAGGAACAATAGGCTTTGTGGTGGGTTGGTTACACTTGAGTTACCCAAATGCAAGGAGACGGGTACTAAGGAAAAAAGGTTTCCTTTCTTTGTATTACTCATTTTGATTACACCGACGTTGCTCGTCATATTATATTGTGTGTATCTTTTGTGTAAGAAGAAACACAACAGTCAACCATGTCCATCTTCTGGGAATGAACTGTTCCTGAAAGTTTCATACAATCAACTTCTCAAGGCTACCGATGGCTTCTCTACAGAAAATTTGATTGGTGAAGGTGGGTTCAGCTCTGTTTACAAAGGAATCCTCGATTCTAATCATAATAACGTGTTGCAGTCAAAGTTCTGCATCTTCAAAATAAAGGAGCTCACAAAAGTTTCTTGGCAGAATGTGAAGCATGGCGAAATATTCGGCACCGTAATCTGTTGAAGATAATAACTTCATGTTCAAGTACTGATTTCCAAGGCGATGATTTTAAAGCTCTGGTTTACGAGCTTATGCCNTACAGAAAATTTGATTGGTGAAGGTGGGTTCAGCTCTGTTTACAAAGGAATCCTCGATTCTAATCATAATAACGTGTTGCAGTCAAAGTTCTGCATCTTCAAAATAAAGGAGCTCACAAAAGTTTCTTGGCAGAATGTGAAGCATGGCGAAATATTCGGCACCGTAATCTGTTGAAGATAATAACTTCATGTTCAAGTACTGATTTCCAAGGCGATGATTTTAAAGCTCTGGTTTACGAGCTTATGCCCAATGGAAGTGTGCACGATTGGCTTCATTCAAGTGCATATGCATCGAAACTCAACCTTCTTCAAAGAATAAATATTCTAAGAGATGTTGCAACCGCACTTGATTATCTTCACAATCGCTGCCAAACAACGATTGTTCATGGTGATTTGAAGCCTAGCAACATTCTACTTGATGATGATATGGTGGCTCATGCTGGAGACTTTGGATTAGCTCGACTACTTGGTGCAGACTTAAACCAAAGCAGCTCAACCGGGGTTAAAGGAACAATTGGTTATGCACCTCCGGGTAACATATGGTTCTTGTATTCCATGATGCTTATATTTGTACTTGCAGATTACAATTTTGTAAACTAACTGATCATTTTAATTTGTAGAGTATGGTATTGGGAGCGAGATGACAAGTTGTGGGGACGTCTACAGTTTTGGAATAGTATTACTAGAGGTGATGACTGGGAAAAGGCCGACAGACGACATGTTTAAGGAAGGTCTAAGCCTTCATAAATTTGTTTACATGGCATTGCCAAATCATGCAGTCGATGTTACTGATGATGATGCAATTGTGTTGCAAAGCACAGAAGCAAATGCAAAGAAAGTGGAAGAATGTTTGGCTGCAACCATGAAGATCGGAGTATCATGCTCAGTGGATTCCCCACCATAACGGATGAAAATGGAAATCGTTGTCATTGAATTACAGCGTATTCTCGATGTGCTTCAAAATATATGAGGTACTCTGTTCGTTCTCCTTTTTTGTAGAATGTGATTTTACATGAGTCTGCCAATAAATTATCACTAAAATGGCTTTATTCTTGTCATGTTGAACTCTTTCAGGTCTAATACCAAGCTTGCATTGTGAAGATGAAAGTAACTGCAACTAGGAGCAGTTCATGTAGTAGATAAATACACATTAGGTTGTCAAGAATGTTTGTAAGTGTGGTTTAAATTTCTTGCTGCAAAAGTACTGTAAGAGACGTAAGAGTACGTTTAGTGACGCATCATGTGTCAAACATGTTTATGATTATGTGTAGTTTGAAACTTTGAAAACCTCAATCCAATTTTGGGTATTGAATTCTACTTAAGTTTCACTTGCCACAATATTGTCTCAATCTTATTGTCTCATGATAGCAATTAAAAGCCAAAATAAACTGATGTTATGTGTTAGTAGCAATACTTAGGAGGGTTAAATGTGACTTAGACAATAATAAGGGGATTAATTGTATTTAGTTTAAATAAA
Source organism: Artemisia annua (assembly GCA_014162995.1). Taxonomy (NCBI): domain Eukaryota; kingdom Viridiplantae; phylum Streptophyta; class Magnoliopsida; order Asterales; family Asteraceae; genus Artemisia; species Artemisia annua. The sequence goes on from LBNU01008857.1 coordinate 31,662, forward strand.
GTTTAGGATTTTACTTAGATTAGGAAACTATTTGCTTGGCTTGCAAGCTAAGGTTTCTGCTAGTTATTTATTATTCTTCCACAATTGTAAAAGCTTTATTGGTTCTAATAAAGGGTTCGTTGAGGGTATATCGTGTGCAATATTCAAGTCGGTTCTTTGTAGTCTCTCGTGTTTGCTACTTGTGCTCGATACAAATCGCGATCTAGCGTTCCGCGATCGAACTTCGGGTTTGTTGTCGAGGTATTTCCCAACAAGTGGTATCAGAGCCAGGTTATTGTGGTCATCGAAGTTCGAGTTAGATCGAAGTTTTTGAGGTTCAGGTTCGGCAAGTAGCAGCGATCGTACGATTGAAAGGTAGAAGAAGATACCTTTGACGTGGAGGTTTTTAATAGGGAAAAACAAAGGTGAAAAGATTATATTAAATTTAACCCACGTGATACTTATTTATACTACAAAGGTGAAAATAAGGTCAAAAAGTTTCGACTGTTAATTCTTTAATACCCGATTTCAATTATTCGTCTTAATTTGGTATTTAAATTGAATTAAAGTGAAGCATTTGTTGTTGCTATTTTTTTTGTGGTTCAAGTTTGATCGTGGTTTGCTTGGGTTTCAAGTTAACGATCGGGTTTGCTTGTTCGAAATCGAGGGTTTAAGGTTATTCTAATTAATTCGATTTGCAAGAAGGGTTTATAGCAACAAGGGGAATATTGCACACGGCTTGTGAGGCTTGTCGGTAAAGTTGGTTAAGAAACAACTTGACAAGGTTTTTAGCAAGGTATAAGAAGAATGACTAGTTCTATAACTAGGTTTTACATCGAAAAATTCGATGGGAAAAATGACTTCGGGTTATGGCAAATAAAGATGCGTGCTTTAATGGTACAGCTGGAATGTGATGCTGCATTAGAGACATTACCCGCAGACATGGAAGCAGGTGAAAAGGCTGCTTTGATAAAGAAAGCATACAGTACCTTAATTCTAAGCTTGGGAGACCGGGTTTTACGGGAAGTTACTAAGAAAACAACTGCTGCAGGAATTTGGACGAAGTTAACTAGTCTGTATATGACTAAGTCCTTAGCAAACAGACTGTATCTAAAGAAGAAGCTGTATACATACTATATGAGTCCAGGTACGAAACTGGGTGATCATATAGATGAGTTTAATAAGTTGATACTTGACTTGGCGAATATTGATATCGAGATTGAGGATGAGGATCAGGCACTTATGTTACTTACGTCGTTGCCATCGTCTTACGAAAACTTTGTGGAGACATTGTTGTATGGGAGGGAATCCTTGACAATGGAGGATGTTCTTGCAATTCTGAATTCAAGAGAGTTGAAGAAAAGAACTGAAGGCACAAAGGAAGAAACTGGTGACAGGTTATATGTAAGGGGAAGGTCAGATCATTCAAGGAAAGCTCATTCTGGTGAAAGTTCGCGGTTTAAGTCAAGGGGTGGAACTGGTAAACTCAAGTGCTTCATATGTCATTCAGAGGGTCATCTGAAGAGAGACTGTCCAAAGAAGAAGTCAAGTGGGTTCGTCAGAAAGGGTAAGCATGATCAGGATTCTGATTCTTCTGATGATGAGGGTAACGCCTACTTTGGAGAAGCCTTAATGGTATTCGGGAATGATGAGATGGTTGAATTGGTAATGGATTCAGGTGGGTCTTATCATATGACACCTAGGAGGGACTTCTTGTATGACTTCAAGGATATTGATGGTGGTTCAGTTCAGTTAGCTGATAACAGGACATGCACTATCAGAGGGACAGGAAAAGTGAAGATACAGTTGCATGATGGATCAAGCTTTGTACTGGAAGATGTCATGTATGTTCCAGGGTTAAGAAAAAGCTTGATTTCATTGGGTACTCTTGAAAAAGAGGGTTATACTGTGAAGATGCAGATGGGTAGAGTCAAGGTGATCAAAGGTTGTCGCGTTATGATGACCGGGATCAGGAAAGATAACTGTGTGTATACTTTGGAAGCAAAAGTGAAGACTTTTGGTGTAAAAAAGCATGGAGGTTCAAAACAAGTTGGGTTCAAACAACTTGGTACTGGTGTTAAAACAGGAGTCCATGCAGTACAGGTTGATGAACGTGTTTGGTTTGAGGTGGAACTGCAAGGAGCTCAAGGGAATCGTGAAGCTGAGGATGTTCAGGTTAATAACGATGATGCTGCAGTGGCTCAAAGAAAGTTGGAAGTTAAACAACTTGAAGAAAGACAAACACGGATTGCTTGGTAAAAGAGCAGGAAAAGGTACACTTTGGTATAAAGGTGGGGCCAGACATTACGGTAACCGGAGTACCTGGTCAAGAGGGTGCAGAGGGTAATGCTGCTGAAAAAAAGAAAGTGGAGGAGTCTAAGAAAGCTAAACTTAGGAATTTACTAAAGTAAAAGGCCTGGTTCAAGGCGGTCCCTGGTTCGAGGTTCCAGCATTAGATGAAGATGCTGAGTATCGTTAACGCCTAAGTATTACTCCTAAGGTGGAAATTGTTATGTGTTAGTAGCAATACTTAGGAGGGTTAAATGTGACTTAGACAATAATAAGGGGATTAATTGTATTTGGTTTAAATAAAGTTTAGGATTGTACTTAGATTAGGAAACTAGTTGCTTGGCTTGCAAGCTAAGGTTTCTACCCCTCATCTCTATAAATAGAGATGAGGGGGATGCTAGTTATTCATTCTTCTTCCTCAATTGTAAAAGCTTTATTGGTTCTAATAAAGGGTTCGTTGAGGGTATATCGTGTGCAATATTCTAGTCGGTTCTTTGTAGTGTCTCGTGTTTGCTACTTGTGCTCGATACAACTCGCGATCTAGCGTTCCGCGATCGAACTTCGGGTTTGTTGTCGAGGTATTTTCCAACAGCTGACAAATGGGCTTAACTGTCCTACCTGACCGATGAGTGTGTCAAGTCATGCAGTATTGTGCATCATGACACATGAGGTACATGTAAAGAATATCATATTCAAAATGTTGTACATTGTACGAATTTAACGTGCATTACTGTAAAAACACATAAACCAAAGTCTAAACACAATCAGATATGAATATGAACCCAACCAACCTCCCCTTGGTTCACATATTTTATTATTAAGCCAAACTTGGCAAAGAGATTCTTTACAAACTATAAAACAAAGAAAGTGGAAAATTACAAGTGAATCTTGATCTAAACCTATCAACTGAAAACTTGAGAGAATAACATATATTCTCACACACACAATTATGAGGCAAATACAGATAAAGGGCATTATATAGTAGCTAAAACAAAAGTTGCATTTTAGCCCTTCATAACTTCAACTTGAGTCCATGCTCTTCTTAGACAATTGCAGCTTTAGTCCCTCTAGAATTGGGCTTAACATAAAAAAGATACATTTTACAACATGGGTATGTTAAATCATAACCAGAAAACATCAAATATCAAAAATTGACAAGAAATAATTACACGATATTAGCATCAACAACAACAACTAGTCTTTTGACCTTTTAAAAAGTCAAACCTTACACAATAAACATATATAAACATAAAAAAGATGCATTTCACAACATGGTATGCTGAATTACAACCAAAAAACATCAAATAAAAAAAATTCACAAGAAATACTAATTACCGGATATTAGCATCAACAACAACTAGTCCTTTGACTCTTAAAAAAGACAAAACTTAACACAATAAACATATATAAACACAAAAAAGACACCTTTCTCAACATGGGTATACTAAATCATAACCAAAAAACATCAAATTTCTAAAAATAGAAAGAATAATTACAGAGTATTAGCATCAACAACAACAACAAGTGCTTTGACTTTTAAAAGTCATACTTAACAAATTAAACATATATAAACACAAAAAAGGTTCATTTCACGACATGGGTATGCTAAATTATAGGGATAATTGTTTCTAAATGTATCGAACTTGCCACATTTTACTATGTTGTGTATTGAACTTTTTTTTTTGGCTAATGTGTGTATCAAACTGCCTAATCCGTTCTATTCAGTGAATGCTAACGTGATTAAGGTTTTTCCGTTAGAGTAAATTACATAAATCGTCCTTGTGGTTAGGCCCAAATTGTAAGTTTCGTCCTTTTCTCTAAAAAATTGCTAACGGCTGTTTAACAAAGGCAATGTTAGTCCATTTACCAACGATCATTTGCAACGTTAGTCCTTTATCAAAGGCAACGTTAGTCTATTTACCATCGCCACCACCC
>LBNU01008857.1:36335-75284 GCA_014162995.1 Artemisia annua
GGTGGTGGCGATGGTATATTGACTAACGTTGCCTTTGTTAAAGGACTAACATTGCAAATGATGGTTGGTAAATGGACTAACATTGCCTTTGTTAAACGGCCGTTAGCAATTTTTTAGAGAAAAGGACGAAACTTACAATTTGAGCCTAACCACAAGGACGATTTATGTAATTTACACTAACGGAAAAACCTTAATCACGTTAGCATTAACTGAATAGAACGGATTAGGCAGTTTGATACACACATTAGCAGAAAAAAAAAGTTCATTACACAACATAGTAAAAGGTGGCAAGTTCGATACGTTTAGAAACAATTATCCCTAAATTATAACCAATAAACAACAAGTACTTTTTATTTTGTTGTTGTAGTTTTGTCAGTTTGGCAATGTCACCCCTCCTCCTAAACGTCCTTTTGAAGAGACCATTATAGAGGGTATCTTTTTTTCTTTCTTTTCTTTACCATCTTTTGGTTAGATAGTCTCCTAATAAGGTTCTTTAAAAGCTTGGGACTTTGTGGTGTATTCAGCTATATATACAGTTAAACAGTTGCTTCTAGTATAGAAGTTCTGTACCAAAATGCATGATTGAATGTTTACAAGTTGCATCCTAAAGCCAAAAGGAAGGTGTCAAGTAACTTACATCTTGGACCATTTTCCCTTCAATTATATTATAGGTGATGCTAGTCGTGTTGTTTGGATTGCATGTTTAAAGTTATAATGCAGCAATATAAGTCTAGTCTTCCCACTCCCAAGTTTTCTTCAAAGTCTTTTATGATATGATTATACATAGAAATTAGTTATTATTTAGTCAAGGAATTAGTGGATGATAGAATATAGGTGTTGCTAGTAAAATTGTAGTAAAATGGTTGTTTGTAAAATTGTAGGCTTCTAGGACCACAATTTTTTGTCTAAAATAAAGATTCATTACTATTGTTTAAATTTATCTGATGATGCCAATGATGAGCTTTCATCCATTTATTTTATAAATGATACATGTCCTTCCTTTTGTTTTGTCGGTGACTTGTAGACTCAGTTATATTACTTTCACTTAATAGATTGTCTCTGAAATACACCTTTATCCTAAGTTCTGGACTTTAAACTGTGTTTAGGTCTGAAACAAAATTTTAATTTTGAAAATTCCAAGTAACCATGTAAAACGACGGTAAAATAAATATGACTAATGACAGAACTATACAAAATCTCAAGTTCATGCTATATAACTCTACTAACAACTACTGTAATTTTAATAACAATTAACGTTTCCTCCTGAGACTTAACAACCCAATTTGACCCATTTTGACCAAAAATCCATCAAACATGAACCTACATAGACAGGACTCAACAAAGTTAATTAGTAAGTGACAACAAAGGGCTTTACCTTTCCAAAACCCAAGGTATAGTATTAGCAGTTCATAGATGCAACGTGTATGTGATGACAAATATCAAACATTAGTCACATATACCTGCTTAATTGGTTTCAGTCAGTGGTTTCCTCAATATACATAGGCTCAAAAGTGGGATGTTCGTGATCTCGAATCTGTCGAAAATAAGAATACAGAAATATGCAAGCCAAAGATCAAGTGAGCATTTTAACATCACATAAAGCACATTTATAGGGATTGTAAAATCCTTGTAGAGCATGTTCAAAAGAGGATAGATGATTGGAAGAATAAATGGTTATCGTTCGCGGGAAGGCTTCAATTATGTCAATCGGTTATATCTTCCATGCATGTATATTGGGCTTCTGTTTTTATTCTTCCAGTTGGCATTCTCAATGAAATTGAGCAATTGATGTGCGGTTTTCTATGGTGCCAAGGTGCATTGCAACGTGGGAAAGCAAAAGTAGCCTGGGATGATGTGTGTTTACCAAAGTCAGAAGGTGGTCTTGGCATTCGGAAACTTGAATGTTTTAACACCGCTTTGATGTTTACTCACATTTGGAAGATCCTTACCAACAAGGAATCATTATGGGTTCGGTGGATTCACTCCTATAAATTAAGGAATAGGAGTTTTTGGGACGTTGATCTTGCAGCTAATGTAAGTTGGGGATGGTGAAAATTGCTACAAATTCGTAATAGGATTCGGCCACACATTTGGTATTTTATTGGTAATGGTTGTGAAGCGTCATTGTGGTATGATACATTGGATACACAATGTCCATTAATATCCTTAGTATCTATTCGTGCAATTTATAATGCTGGAATTCCCATTCAAGCAAAAGTGGCGGATGTAATTTCGAACAACACGTGGTCGTGGCCTGCTAATTGGCATTCGCAGTACCCTGCTTTTTTTAATATCAACGTGCCTATTCTTAATGACCAAGCGGATGTATTGAGATGGAGAGGTACTGATGGTTTGTTCTACCACTTCTCAGTTAGTACGGCTTGGAATACAATTCGAAAAAAGAGGGAATGAAATCCAATGGTCGTATATTGTATACCACGCCATGCTGCTCATTTGTGGTTAGTCATCGTCTAAGACCATGGGATGTTGGGGAAGACGTGGATTTAGGTGCTCTTCGGTGTCCATTGTGTAATATACAACAAGACACTCATGAACACTTGTTTTTTGCTTGTAACTATTCATCTCAGGTTTGGAGCCGTGTTGTGCAAAAGACGGATATTCAATGCATTTCGCCAACGTGGAGTGACATTATGGAATGGATACTAACCATAGCATCGAAGAACAATACTATTAGTATTATGGGACGTTTGATTGTTGCAGCTTCTTTCTATTACATATGGCAAGAAAGAAACAATAGGTTGCATTCGAGTGGAGCTAGGAATATGGAGCAATTGGCGAATGTGATCCTGGACATTGTGAGACTTAAGCTTGCGTCTATCAAGTTCAAGAGGAATGCTAGAGCTGCTAAACTCAAAACCATATGGAACATTGCTGTTGATTCACTTCCTTTGGTAAATTGTTAGGCATTTCATTAGAAGCATTGTTTAGTATAAGTAATTTTGAGTTCAGTCTTCTAATTAGTGGTNTTGTAAAAACATATATACTTGCACTTGTATATATTGCACGAATATGTTAACTCCTTGGCCGATTACAAACTCATTTTTCTGATTTTTACATACTTTCGAGGCAAAAGCTAAAAACTTACAACCATTTGTTCAAAACAACGCTCCAAATCATATGTAGCGACGTTACCTTTGCACATTAATTATGTTACACATTTCATCAAACACGTTTGGTGCAGCCAATTCAAAGTTGAGGAGTGTAACAAAACCTAAGGCTATTCATTATCACATAAGAAAATTGAATACTAATCTTTAGTTAACAAAAATAAGCACAATATGTTAGCTCAATTTGATAGATGATGACTGAAATTAGAACCCTAACACAGCGTCTTACACACGATAAAATCTGAACCACATATGTGATTAAAGTTATAATGCAATATAAGTCTAGTCTTCCCACTCCCAAGTCTAGTCTTCACACAGTGGGAGGAAATATCTTCTTTCGATACCACATAGGTGTTGCTAGTTGTGCTTTATAAGTGCAGTCTTCCCTACCCCATTTTTTCTTAAAGTCATTCGTGATATGATTATACATAGAAACTAGTTATTTCCAATCAAATTTTCTTAGCTCAACACGACTATAAGAAGCCAATACTGATTCTTATTTCAAATCAAATACTTGTTCCAATCAAATTTCCAAAAATGAAGTCACCACAAGCAATAATTCACTTATCATCTTCCACTCTTATTTCTTTTCTTTTTTACGGTCTCGCAATAACATGTCTTACTTCCGCCACCGTCTCTGCCAGTAATGAGACTGATTATCTCGCGTTATTGTCATTTAAGTCAAAGATCACCCATGATCCAAACAAAGTTCTAACCTCATGGAACCATTCCTTTCATTTCTGTGACTGGAGTGGTATTTCATGTGGAAAGCGACACAAACGAGTGACTATTTTATGGCTGGGTTCGAAAGGCTTAGAAGGCTCGTTGTCTCCTCATGTAGGAAACCTCAGCTTCCTCCGTGAGTTTGGTCTCTGGGACAACAGCTTTCAAGGAACCATTCCTCATGAACTTGGTCGTCTATCTAGGCTACGTCGCCTTTATCTTGGTGGAAACAAATTCAATGGAGTCATTCCAAGAAACTTGTCTGGTTGTTCTAACCTCAGAGTGCTTTCGCTCAGTCAAAATAAGCTAGTTGGAAGCATACCCAAGGAGATTAGTTTACTCTCGAAAGTTGCTCTTCTCTTAATTGAGGGAAATAAGTTAACAGGTGGAATCCCACCTTTCTTGGGGAATGTCACATCAATGGAAGTGTTCGCTGCTGACGATAACCCGCTTGGTGGGAGCATTCCAGATACCTTGGGTCTTTGGAAAAGCTTGAGGATATTTTACTCTGGTGAGTGCAACTTATATGGAAGCATCCCTCCTTCCATTTTCAACCTTTCACTCCTAGGTAATTTTTCCTTAGATGAAAATCACCTCACTGGTAGTCTTCCTTCAGTAATTCAGCTCCCAAATCTTGAGTGGCTTCAGTTAAGGAGTAATGAATTGACCGGAGTTCTTCCACCTTCTATTTCTAATTGTTCTAAATTAGGATTTCTAGAACTGAGCTTCAACAATTTTAGTGGGAAGTTGACAATCGATTTTTCTAAACTAAGAGATATAGAATATATTCTATTAGATGAGAACAACTTCCATGGAGGCGGAGAAGCTGATGACATGAGGTTTGTTGATTCTTTAAAAAACTGCACCAGATTAGTAACGTTGGACCTAAGGAATTGCAACCTTACAGGAGTGCTTCCGATATCAATAGGTAATCTTTCTAATCAATTCAGCGTTCTAAATNAGTTTACTCTCGAAAGTTGCTCTTCTCTTAATTGAGGGAAATAAGTTAACAGGTGGAATCCCACCTTTCTTGGGGAATGTCACATCAATGGAAGTGTTCGCTGCTGACGATAACCCGCTTGGTGGGAGCATTCCAGATACCTTGGGTCTTTGGAAAAGCTTGAGGATATTTTACTCTGGTGAGTGCAACTTATATGGAAGCATCCCTCCTTCCATTTTCAACCTTTCACTCCTAGGTAATTTTTCCTTAGATGAAAATCACCTCACTGGTAGTCTTCCTTCAGTAATTCAGCTCCCAAATCTTGAGTGGCTTCAGTTAAGGAGTAATGAATTGACCGGAGTTCTTCCACCTTCTATTTCTAATTGTTCTAAATTAGGATTTCTAGAACTGAGCTTCAACAATTTTAGTGGGAAGTTGACAATCGATTTTTCTAAACTAAGAGATATAGAATATATTCTATTAGATGAGAACAACTTCCATGGAGGCGGAGAAGCTGATGACATGAGGTTTGTTGATTCTTTAAAAAACTGCACCAGATTAGTAACGTTGGACCTAAGGAATTGCAACCTTACAGGAGTGCTTCCGATATCAATAGGTAATCTTTCTAATCAATTCAGCGTTCTAAATTTAGGAGACAATCGATTATTTGGAAGCCTCCCTTCAAGTATAGGGAGTCTTGTTGGTTTGACCTATTTAGATTTAGGAATTAATTTATTCAAAGGAATCCCCACTACCATTGGTAAACTTTACAATCTACAACTTCTTGATCTATCTAGCAATCAATTATCAGGGCCTATCCCTGATGCCATTGGAAACTTATCATTGCTGATTGCCCTTGATTTAGATTCCAACAAATTAGAAAGCCATATTCCATCAAGCCTTGGGAATTGTCAAAAACTCAACTATTTAGACCTTTCACACAATAGACTCGGTGGAAAAATACCCAAGCAACTTCTTAAACTTCCAGCACTGACTATTTTATTAAATCTTTCTTACAACAACCTGTCTAGCTCAGTTCCATCAGAGATTAAAGATCTCAAGATGCTGAACACTCTCGATTTATCGTACAATAATTTATCAGGCAACATTACTAGTAGCCTTGGTGAGTGTATTAGCCTTACAAAGTTAATCCTAAGTGGCAACATATTTCAAGGCATAATACCATCTTCATTAAGTTCCTTAGGAGGATTGCAGGAACTCGACCTTTCTCAAAATAATTTGTCAGGCAAAATTCCTCAATTCTTAGACAAATGGGTTTCCTTAAACTTTCTGAACCTATCTTTTAATGATTTTGAGGGTGAAGTGCCAGTTGTAGGAGTGTTTTCCAATGCAAGTAGATTTTCGGTTTTGGGGAATAATAGGCTTTGTGGTGGTTTGGATACGCTTAAGTTACCCAAATGCATGGAAAGGGGTAGTAAGAAAAAAAGGTTTCCATTCATCATATTAGTCATTGTGATTGCACCAACATTGCTCATCGTATTATGCTGTCTGTATCTTTTGTATAAGAAGAAACGCAACAGTCAACCATCTCAGTCTTCAGGGAATGAAAGGTTCTTGAAAGTTTCATATAATCAGCTTCTCAAGGCTACTGATGGGTTCTCTACAACAAATTTGATTGGGGAGGGAGGACACAGCTCTGTTTATAAAGGAATCCTCGATTCTAATAATAATAAACCTGTTGCTGTCAAAGTTTTGCATCTTCAAAATAAAGGAGCTCACAAAAGTTTTCTAGCAGAATGTGAAGCATGGCGAAATATTCGACACCGTAATCTGTTGAAGATAATAACTTCCTGTTCAAGTACTGATTTCCAAGGCAATGATTTTAAAGCTCTGGTTTACGAGCTTATGCCCAATGGAAGTGTACACGATTGGCTTCATTCAAGTACAAATACATCGAAACTCAACCTTCTTCAAAGAATAAATATTCTAAGAGATGTTGCAATCGCACTTGATTATCTTCACAATCGTTGCCAAACAACTATTGTTCACGGTGATTTGAAGCCTAGCAACGTTCTACTTGACGATGATATGGTGGCTCATGTTGGAGACTTTGGTTTAGCTCGACTACTTGGTTCAGAATTAAACCAAAACAGCTCAAGTGGGGTTAAAGGAACAATTGGTTATACACCTCCAGGTAATTCTACTTGTATTCCATGATGCTTATTTTTACTTACAGGTTACAGTTTGAAAATTTATTTTTATTATTATTATTATTATTATTATTATTATTATTATTATTATTATTATTATTATTATTATTATTATTATTATTATTATTATTATTATTATTATTATTATTATTATTATTATTATTATTATTATTATTATCATTTTTTTTTAAATATCACTTTATTAGAAATGCATAGGATTTACAAGAAATTAGTGGGGAGCCGAGAAACAATCTGAGCCCCCACTCCTCTAGCTATAGCGAAGCTAATCCTACTAAATTATTATTATTATTATTATTATTATTATTATTATTATTATTATTATTATTATTATTATTATTATTATTATTATTATCATTATTATTATTATTATTATTATTATTATTATTATTATTATTATTATTATTATTATTATTTTTATTATTATTATTATATTAATCATCACTTTATTAAAAACTCATAGGATTTACAAGAAATTGGTGGGAAGCCGAGAAACCAACTGGGCCCCCACACCTCTAGCAATAGCAAAACCGATCCTATTAAAAATTATTATTATTATTATTATTATTATTATTATTATTATTATTATTATTATTATTATTATTATTATTATTATTATTATTATTATTATTATTATTATTATTATTATTATTATTATTATTATTATTATTATTATTATTATTATTATTATTTGCAGAGTATGGTATCAGGAGCAAGATGACAAGTTGTGGGGACGTCTACAGTTTTGGAATATTATTACTAGAGGTGATGACCGGGAAAAAGCCGACGGACGACATGTTCAATGAAGGTCTTAGCCTTCATAAATTTGCTTACATGGCATTACAAGATCGTGTAATCAATGTTATTGATAATGATGCAATTGTGTTGCAAAGTACGGAAGCGAATGCAAAGAAAGTGGAAGAATGCTTGGCTGCAACTATTAAGATTGGAGTATCGTGCTCTGTGGATTCCCCACCACAACGGATAAAAATAGAAAATGTTGTCAATGAGTTGCAGCGTATTCTCGATGTACTTCAAGACATATAAGGTACTGTGTTCTTTCCTTATGCAGAATATGATTTTACATGAGTTTATTAATAAATCATCACTACCATGGTTTTATTTTTGAACTCTTTCAGCTGTATCATCAAGCTTGTATGGTGAAGTTGAGAGTAACTGCAACAAGGAGCAGTGCATGTCGTAGTTAAATAAATGTTAAGTTGTTAAAGATGTTTGCAGTTGTGGTTTAATTTTCTTGTTGCATACGTGTAAGAGACGTAAGAGCACGTTTCCTTTCCTAGTGACGTATCGTCTGTGTCAAACATGTTTATGATTAAGTGTTGTTTAATTCTTCTCAATCGTATTTTTGGAGTTGAATTTTACTTATGTTTTAATTGCCACAATTTTGTCTTAATCATACTGTTTGAGTTCTTAATGAAAACGCTACTGTTATTCATATTCTTTGACTTTTAGTTTCATAAACTTGACTTTTCTTGAATCTTTTATTGAGAAAAGTTAAAGTTTTCATGTTAACGTGTTTGAACCCAATATTGACTTTTAGGTTATTTGTTGTACTGACTGCTTCTGAACCTGTTAACAATGACAATGGATTCTCGCTGGGTAAATCCGGCCCCTTTACATAGTAGTCATAAATCAATAGTTATATACCTCAACAATGAAATTATGAAAGTTTCGCCTGTCGCTTCTATTGAAACTTGAGAATTGAGAGTGTTGTCAAAGTTACAATGTCTATAACATAAACCAAACAAAACAGTCAAGCTCTATATCTTGTATAGCATTGATGCATAGCTTACAACCCCGTTGGACTGGTCCAAATTCACTTCGAGTGTATGTTATAAAGCCATTGGAGGGAAAAGCAAAACTATTGGGAATATCTCTTTTTGTTCCAAACCCGATCTTCAAAAACTATTATGAACCAGCTTGTTCCATCTTCAAACTTGTATTTAACACTACCCTTCTTAAGACCTATAACAATCAATTATTGCAGACCAATAATCTTTTATATAATAAAACAAACCCCTTAGGCAGGTAAGTCAGGCATCTGCTACCCAACAGGCAGGTAAGACTGGGCATCTGCTACCCAACAGGCAGGTAAGACTGGGCCCGGTACTAGCTTGTTACTGTCTTTTTATAGAAAACGCTTACAAAGAAGAAATGCTTCAACAACCCGTCACAAAAATCCAGAGGGCTACTCTCGGGAACCTGCTTTTGCTTATGAAGTCGTCCAAAATCGACAATTTACTCGATTTCGAGTTGATGGACCCTCCACCTAAAGATAACATTCTTAACTCCATGTATCAACTATGGATATCGGGAGCATTGAACAACACAGGGAATGTGACTGATATTGGGCTAAAAATGAGCCAGTTCCTGTTGTATCTATGCTTTCAGTCCTGTCTGTATTCTTTAGTCCAAAAGACCGGCAGAAGAAAGCGATGTTGCACATGCAAAGTTTTTCGTGCCTGAATCTGATCATTTGACCCTACTCGACATCTACAAACAATGGAAAGCTAACAAATACTTTGGAGACGGGTGTAAAACTCATTACTTACAAGTGAAAGCTCTTCGATATCTATTGACCAGTTACTAATTTCTTCATGAGAGGGAACAATCTTCTTATTCAAATACTTATCCACAACCATTCTATCTTTTAACAAATTAAACTCCTGTTTTGACCCATTAGTACCCCTTTGATCCCCCACATTCGTACCTAGATTATTGCCACCAGTCTTTCCAGTCTTTCTAATCCCTGCCCCCGTTTAGAAGTACCACTTATTTTACCAGCATTATTCACTCCTTTAGGCTGATAATGCATATTATTAGCACCCCCTTTAATCTTCTTCTTATTATTATTATCAACATCCACAAATCCTTCATTTCCGCTATCAACATTGTTATTCATATTGGTTTTCTAAATAATCCATTCTCTAGCAACCTCTTCCTCACTTCTTGGTCTTTTTCACACACTGAAAGAATCCACTCTTGCTGTCTTATACTGCAAATTACTAGTTTCTTTTAATTCTTTTTTAGTCTCAATCTCAACCAACACCGTAGCATACATGTTTGCACTCATAGTGTCCATAACAAGAGGCTTCCCAATACTACTAGCAATAGCACTTATACCTTCCACATACCAAGCCTCGCCTCCATAGGAACATCAAACAACTTAATCCGTAATGGCAAAGTAGCAGGTTCAACAGCCACAATACCTATATATAAGGATCCCATCTTTGAAAAATTAGAGGCTTGTTATTGACTAACCAAGGCCCTTGTTCAATTACTCTATTTATTTTTCACAGCATTAACATAAGATATATCCTCCTTCACATGATTAGTATTTTTTTTTTTTTTTTTTTTTTTTTTTTTTTTTTTTTTTTTTTTTTTTTTTTTTTTTTTTTTTCAATATTCACATTCTTATAAGACATATAATCAAACACCTTATCATCACTTTTCTCATTATCATTCCCATTCATACTACCAGCCTTTCTTCCCGCCAAATTGACAACAGAATCGCCAAATTAATTGCTAAAAATGCGGATTACTGTTTCTTGTTGTGGATATATGCGGTATAAGTGTACTCATGCATATCCCAAGTCTTCTTAAAAGTCTCATGTGATAATACATGGAAAATAGTATTATCAGTCAAATTGTCTTGATCAAGTTGAGAAGGAATGTGTGGATGATAGACCATAGGCGTCCTAGTCGTGCTACTTGGGTTGCATGATTAATGTTATATGTCTTCCCTAGCTATCCCAAGTCTTTGTAAAAGTCTTATGTGATATCAATCAAATTTAATTCTTGCTCAAGCTGATAAGGAATTTATGGATGACATTTTCTTTACAATTTACGTGTCACATACGTTAGACATGAAAAATAGAAAATATCAGTGCCTTGAGTTCGACGTTTGTACTAGATGTCTGTCTCAACAATAAAATATAATAAAGGAATTTATGATAATCTTAGTTATTTATTGATCGCTTGAAATTATGTATATTGTTGGTTGTAAAGAGATAGATTCAATACGTTGCCTAATAATATTGTCAAAACTCAAAAGAATAAAATATGATCATAATATGGATGAAAGTTTGGTTGTTCTGGCTCGCATCAAAATGAAAGACATTCTTGCATCACGTTTCAGGTGTATGGATGTATGAGTTTGCGAGTGTCACGGGTCTTATTAGGCGTTCTTTGGTTTCCAAGTTCAATTTTAGCTACGCTTCTAGGTGATGTTATGATCTTTGTTTCTTGGTCGTTATTGCGTTTGAGTGTCGCTTTAGGTTGTTGCATAGAAATCGATACTTCCTGTTTGGCTTTCTTTATCTTCCATTTAGATTTCAAAATATATAGAAAAGTTTGTTGTCATTCATGTCACAAGATTTGTTGCAGATCAAGTTGTCTTCACAAGTATCACATGTAATATATAGTTTAACAAATGAATAGTATTATATTAAGACATGCAACTTCTAACATATTAGACTAATCAGCAACGGATTTTGATAATTTAAAGTATGAAATCAATATTAAATGTCGTTGTAGAACATCCTGTCACGCAACATGGGTACTCAGCTAGTGACAAAAAGAATCTGGATTTTCCTCTTAGTGTGAAGCCGTGAGTTTTAGGGGTTTCCCTCCGCGGGTCTCTCCTAGTGGTTCGGGTCCCGGGGCCTGCCCATTTGGATGGTTTAACTCGGGGGGTTGGATTTCAAGTGTGGTGTCGTTNAAATTAAGACATGCAACTCTAACATATTAGACTAATTTAATCAACTCCGGATTTTGATAATTTAAAGTATGAAATCGATTTTGAATGTCGATGTAGACTATTTTGTCGAAGAGTACTCAGCTATTTATAATAAGTAATAACTTTTACTCCTATTATTAACAATTTGGGAATTACATCAAGGTGGTAGGTAAGCGGGCAACAAGCTGCGCCGCCACCCTTTTCTGAATAGCAAACCCTATTCTACTGAAAACATAATCTTGACCACTCGAGGTGATCTGTTCATAAACAATCGTGGGCGAATCTTATTGATTTGGGAAAGTGAGAAAGTTGATTGTGATATATATTGGTCACTTTGATAAACCAGGCCTGTTTGGTACGCAATTTTTTTTTGAGCTATAAGCTTTTTGTTACAACAATAATCTCCTCCAAAACAAGTAGCTCTGTTTGGTTACATCAACTTCAAGCTTTTATTTTAAACAAATAGCTCCAAAATGAAAAGCTGATTCATGAAGCTTTTAAAATATTTTAGAGCTGTTAAAACGTAAAATTACTGTTAACTTTAACAGCTAATTTACCAAACACTTTTATTGAAAAAAATATATAGCTTGTAGCTCATGTTAATAGCCTTGTAGTTTACAACTTACAGTTAACAGCCTACAACATACAGCTTACAACTAGTTTTTGCCAAACATACCCATGTAAAAAAAGTCCATTCCCGTAAATCGACTCACTATAAGGTTCATTCTCGTAATTGAGTTTTATTTTTATACTAAACATTTCGTTATTATAATCTATTCATCTTATTTGCTAATATTGGTTCGTCTTATATATAAATGATTGTAGACGTTATTTTTCGCCAATTATTGCTATAATAACTCGGGCAAAATCTTTATTAATGCATCATACTTGTCACAAATGTGACTTTCGTGTACTGAAAAAAAAAACTTTTCTTATATAGGTACTAAACTATCATTTTTTGGTCTTTCTGATCGATGTACTTTTTGACGTTTTTGCCCCTCAGTTTTTTTAAAATCCAAGGGCAAAAATGTCAAAAAGTACATCAAAAAGACCGAAAAATATAAGTTTAATACCCATACAAGAAAAGTTTTTTATTCGCTACACGAAAGTTACAAACGTGACAAGTTCAGTACATTAATAAATATTTTGCCCTAATAACTCTGACTAGTTAGTATATTCTCAATGAAAAGTCTTGGTCAGACAAGGAATATGTGGAAGCATTCATTTCACCAGTTGCATGTCACGTACGTTAACATGCAAAATTAAGTATAAAAAGCCATCACTTTTCTTATAATAAGTAAATTTTCAAAAATGAAGTCACCACAAGCAATAACTCACTTATCATCTTCCTCTCGTATTTCTTTTCTCTTTCACGGTCTCGCAATAATATGTCTTAGTTTTGCCACCGTATCTGCTTCCTATGGCGGTAATGAGACTGATTATCTCGCACTGTTGTCATTTAACTCAATGATCACCCATGATCAATACAAAGTTCTAACCTCGTGGAACCATTCCTTTCATTTGTGTGACTGGAGTGGTATTTCATGTGGAAAGCGGCACAAACGAGTGACTGCTTTACGACTGTATTCGAAAGGCTTAGAAGGCTCGTTGTCTCCTTATGTAGGAAACCTCACCTTCCTCCGTGACCTTGATCTCGGGAACAACAGTTTTCAAGGAACCATTCCTCATGAACTTGGTCGTCTATCTAGGCTACGTGGTCTTTCTCTTAGTATAAACAAATTCAGTGGAGTAATTCCAGCAAACTTGTCTAGTTGTTCCAACCTCGAAGTGCTTTGGCTCACTGGAAATAAGCTAGCTGGAAGCATACCCAAGGAGATGAGTTTACTCACGAAACTTACTAGTCTTGAAATTGACGAAAATAAGTTAACAGGTGGAATCCCCCCTTTCTTGGGGAATATCACATCAATGGAAGTGTTCTTTGCTGTCGGGAACCCATTGGGTGGGAGCATTCCAGATACCTTGGGTCATTGGAAAAGCTTGACGGAATTTTACTCCGGTGAGTGCAACTTATATGGAAGCATCCCTCATTCCATTTTCAACCTCTCACACCTAGTTAAATTTTCCTTAGCTGAAAATCACCTCACTGGTAGTCTTCCTTCAGAAATTGGTGTGATGCTTCCAAATCTTGAGTGGCTTCAGTTAAGGAATAACAAATTGATAGGAGTTCTTCCACCTTCTATGTCTAATTGTTCTAAATTAAGACATCTTGAAATGAGTCAAAACAATTTTAGTGGGAAGTTGACAATTGATTTTTCAAAACTAAGAAATATTAATGATATTGCCTTAAATAGAAACAACTTCCATGGATGGGGAGAAGCTGATGACATGAGGTTTATTGATTCTTTGAAAAACTGCACGAAATTAGTAACTTTGCAGCTTTATAGATGCAACCTTATAGGAGTGCTTCCGATATCAAATTCAATGGAAATGTAATGAAAATGGAGATGTAATCCCAGCTGCACTTGATGCCTGAAAGCAGAAAAACACATCATCAACCGTAGTAGTCAATAGAGATAAGACCCTACATCGAGGTTCTGGGATAGAGCTAGCTTTGCAACAGGATGCTTATAAAAAGGTAAAAGTAAAACGAGGAAAGTGACGTAGCATAAGTAGCTTAGATACCGAGGCTCCAACTCAAGGTAAATACTGGATTCTTAATAGTAACTTACGAGGTTTTGTGGTGAAGGGTTTGGGAATGGCAATAATAAAAAGAGAATTTTTAAATGAAACTCATCTTCAAATGCTTGTGCCTAGTCTGAGTCAAATGTTCATGTTCTCTTATTATTTCCTTGAAGAACAAATCGAGAAATGGTGTTTCGTAATTGTTAAATTAACGTTCGTGTTTTGTAACTAAACAACAACAAATGGAGAGTTTGTGATCGAGTCAAGCGAGCGGTTCCAATCAGATGATAGATGTGCAAACTATGGAACAAGTCTTAGGCTCTTGCCGTGGATGTAATCCTTGTACGGGTAGAAGGTTAGAGGGCGTGGCATCAAGTTCAAGCGCCTACTTACAACCTGAATCCCAAGCACCATCGTACATGAAAAGACAAGTTAATTGATGACATGCTCGAGGCTCAAAATAGAGCGATGGCGGAACAAGTTCGTGCATTGGAGGAGCGAAACCGTGCAACACAAGCCAAGTATCCTTACTTTCTTAAGAAGTTCAGGTACAAGTATATATTCCGCCGACTTTAGGTTCTGGGAACGCGAATGAGGAACGGCGATTCTTGTGAGCAGGGGTTGTCTTATTTGTACCTATTGTGAAGACACGCAACGTCGCAATAAGGGGAGTGGATTTGTAACACCTAAAAGCCCGGTTAAGTATTTTATTACAAAAATGTCATTGTGATAATTTGACTATGACTTTCAAATATTAGAAAGACTTATTTTAATTGGTTATTCAAATGTTTGAAGTATAAAGTCAAACCAAATATTCAAACTTAAGTTAAGTATTAGTCAAATATGTGTAAAATGGTTAGAAAAGTATTATGTGGAATTGGCCATTTAAAGGTTAGGGTTCATGTAACCAAATTGGGGGTTTTGGGTCAAGCGATGATGTTATAGTGTTTATGGGTTAAGTCCTATAATGGTTATCGATGAATTAATGATTTTGGGGATTATGTTCATATGATCATATTGATAATCATATGTATGTATTTGAGGATGTTGGGAATGCATTTTCTGGAAACATAGAAGATTGGGGTTCATTTGAACAAAGAACGGATGAAAAAGACAAGCTTCAAGTTTGTGACAGGCATTTTTGACGTGGTCAACAAAAGCGCCCATTAAGTGGAAACACATATCTAATTTTAACTGGTTAGTGTGCTGAGACGGGCAACCTGACGTCGTCACTACTACAAGATAACGACGTCACATTCACTGACGACGTCACATCAAGTCGGTGCGAAATTAACCCTAAATGAGACAGCGAGCTGAAGGCGTCATAACCAAAACCTGCTGCTGTCAGAGTTAACTTTCTATATATACTTGGCATTGTTTTCATAATTCGTGTGGATCAACTTAGGGAGCAAAACCCTAACAATTTTTGAGAGTTTTTCAATGCTTTTTACCTCATGAAATCATATGTATTTTTAAGATAAGTTATTCAAGTAATCATTCAATTATGTTTATCATTATTTGCTTAATTATGTTGATTTCTTGTTTCTTAATTGATATGCTAGGCTATATCACTTAGTATTTATTTAAGGATTGCATGAAATTTTTTTAGTTTATACATATTGTTTCGTATTGATCCTTTGATTGATTGCATGTGTTTGGTTAAAGCAACTAATTATAATACGTGGTTAATAACCCACCCCTCTAATTAACTGCCTAAGACATCAACTCGAAACCTGGATATTTTGTGCATTTAATTGCCACGTCCCTCTGTTAATCGACTAAACGAAACTAACTATACGCTTGTCTAATACCCGTCACTCTAGCAATTAGCTATGATAAATGTCATCATACGTCCTTTAGTTAGAACTCCTAATAGGAATCTTAGGCATTTGGTCAATCAAAGTGTGACAAATTAATAGGTAGAATTGGATAGCTAGCAAGGAGTACTGCACCCTAGATAAATATGTTTTTCCCATCATAAAAGTTCACACTCTTTACTTTACTTTGTATTTTAATTTCTCGCATTTAGGTCCAATTTTAGTCTTAAAATTTTTTACTTGCTATCGTTAAAATATAAAAGACCAAAAATAATCTTCTTTCACCTTTAGATCAAACCGTCATGCATCTCGAACTTACCTCACTATTACTCTAGAGAACGATCTTCCCCCGATCTTACCTATACTACTCTACAATAATTAGGTACATTGCTTAGGAGGTTATAAAACTTTGATGTTGCAATCGCTGCATCAAAAATATACTGACAAGTTGAATGTTCTACTATTGGTCAACAATTAGTGTACTATAACTATATGATCCTATTATAAGAACCTGCATGCGTAGATATTCCACTGCTCGAAGCGGAATGTTAGTTATGTGCGTATTGTATGTGTGATAGACAGATAGGTTACCCAACTTTTCAACTTTATTCGCCTAAGTTACCAAACTTTTTTTTTGTTCAAACGGGGTAGTGGACTACACGGGGTTGACATGCAGGTTATTGAATTTTTAAAACGCGACATTTAGGTTACTTAACTTACCTAAAAAAATGCATTCGGGTTACTTTAATTACACTGAAAAAATAGAGGTTGAATGCTTAACTAAAGTTCAGTAACCCAAGTGAACAAAATGAAAGTTTGGTAACTTAGGCGAATAAAGTTGGAAAGTTTGGTAACCTATCTGTCTATAAACCCTTTATTTAATGCCCGGATTCTTTTAGTTAAAATCAATACCCTAGCTCTTACGAGGTGCTAGTGGAACAAGTAGCACATAGAGCTAGCTAATCAATATAATTAACTAGCCAATCATCCCAATCTGAATAGTTCAAAATACCAAACATAAGTTACACCATTAACGAGCCATTTGGTTTGAGTATATAAGAATCAATCAATAACATTCATATCAATATAAGATGTTTGGTTAGAGATTTGATTTCAAGGTATGATATCAACAATGATAGATCAATATTGGTATGAATGAATGACTTTTAACCATTCGTGTGGGGTACATGTACTTATATTTATTAATAACTTTTAACACTTTAAAAGTTATATTATTGTATTTTACTGATTTATTTATTTATTTTTTATTTTTATTTTATTAAACTATTGAATGAGCCCATTTAAAAATGATGCATTTACCTTAAACTTTATACCAAACAACAACAATGGCAATGATACTTTTGATATGATACATCATTGTAATCAAAATCATACATATAGTGATTCCGAGTTGCATACCAAACACACTCTAAAGCTTCATAAGGTTTAAATGTACCGGCCAGATCAACCAATGCATATGTAATATGCTTTTAAATAAAGGAAAGGATACTATTAAAAGCAATACTAAAGTAACAACTTACAAAGAATTAGCTCTAAATAAGTGATGACATAATAATTTATAAAGATTATCTAAATTAAAAGGTCATGCATTGATTTTTACTAAAAAGTAAACCCTTATTTTGATTATCGTGCTTCTAATTAGTCAACATGACCTATCGTTTTCACTTGAACATGAGAGGTCTCACATCATTATGTATTTACTGAAAGTGAGAAATAAAACATAAAATAATACACTTAGACGTCATTCTGATAACCTATCAATATAACACAAAATGTCACCTTTTGGTGAGGAAAGTAATGATAATTTTACACTGTATAAAACCATAAACACGACATCACGAATAAGACACATAATGTGGCTTTGCAACATACATTACTCCAACAACGGGCCCCAAGATCGGTGTACATGACGATGATTGATAAAGTGCGTAATAACGGGCGCTAAAATACTTACTTATGTGAACAAACATTGATTGCGCAGTAAGGGGTCATCAAACTTGGTTTTTAGTTGCGGTTTAGATATTGCGGCGGCTTTTAATGACAACCCTTGTTATTTAATTTGGCGGCCTTTTGTGATACAATATTCTATGCACCATGGATGTTAATCTAATGTTTAAAGATTATATATATCATTTTCAATGTGTTTCAAGTAATCAATAATAATTAAGAGCTTTTATTTGTCAACTACAAAATAAAACCCAAAAAATCGTAATTTTTTTTCGCTTGATTGGATATCAAGATCCTTTTTCTTTGAATAACTGTATAATGTTTTATTTACCATGAATGAGCCAATGCACCATTTTTTGTTCCACTAAATCATTCAAAGTTAGGGCTTTTGTTGCAATTTCATTTTTTCGTTGTATTTTTCAATTTGTCATATATGAGTCATTACAATCTAAGAAAGATATAATATGTTTTGAGTTTTGGAAAAAAGATATATGAACTAATTATTATTACATAAAAAGGTTATCCTATGCACTTTTAGTACAACTATGTTTAAAACTCTATTTTATAATTATTGTTACTATATTATTATTACATGGAAATAAATATAATACCAAAATTGGGACAAAAATTATAATGACAAAATGATCAATTAAGATACATAAACTGTTGTTACAAAATGCTAAAATGAAGACATATAAAATCGTTGCTACCCAACACTAAAATGAAATCTCTAATTATTATTGATTATCTCATACGATTTAACTTGAAGTCGAATAACATTGAAATCAAGGTAGAAATATTACTATTAATAGATATTGTAAAACGTTATATCTTAACTCACAACCGTGTTTATAATATGCTAAATCTTAAATAAACTATCAAAACTGTAATGTCTTAGAAAGTCATGAAATATGTATTCATTATTATTTTTTTCTTTTCTTAGAAGAGTATTCTCAATACAAATAACTTAAAGCTTTTATAAACAAGATACCTAAAACTTTTATGCATGTGTTTATAGCTCAGAGTAAAAAAGTACGTAATGAAACTAAATCATAACTTATTTTTACCATGGGCACTCAAAATACGTACTTATATGAAAAACCATTGGTTGCACCAAAAAAAAATGATTGCATAATAAATGGTTATTAAATTTTGTTTGTGGTCACAACTTAGATATTGCGGCGGCTTTTAATTACAAATGTTGTTATTTTATTTGGCGGCCTTACGTGACAAAAAATTTCTATGCACTCTTGATTTATATAACCTAACGTGCAAAGATTATATATCATTTTCAACGTGTTTTCATGTAATCAACAATAAATAAGAACTTTTATTTGTCAACTACAAAACAGATTCTCAAAAAATCGTCTTTTTCGCTTGATTGGATATTAAATCATTTTCTTTGAATAACTGTATAATATTTCATTTGCCATAAATGAGTCAATGCACTTTTTTCTATTCCAATATATCGTCTAAAGTTTGTTTTTACCGCAATTTTATTTTGTCATTGTGCTTTTCAATTTCTCATTATTGGTCATCATATTTGACAATCTTAGAAAGAGTTTTAAAAATTCAAAAAGAAAATCATATGAATTAATTATTATTACACAAAATTATCATTTTTTGTACTTTAAATACCAAAAAAAATCATAAATGATTAAAATGAACAATTAAGATATATAGAATCGATGCTACCAAATACCAAAATGAAATCTCTAGTTATTAACTGTAATAAATTATACATTTATGATGTTCATTAAGTATATTTGATTTTGTTGCCCAATACCATTACCTAATTAACCATATCAAGAAAAGAAAAAAGTATTGAATTAGTTACCAAATGATACAATGAAATGTCATAATGTATTTTATGTTTTGTAGTTGCATAGTTACTTAAATTGATAGTCAACATGGATATATTTTGATTTAATGTATTATTTAATTTGTAGATAGTCCTAAAACAAAATAAGTAACACATTATCAACACTAAAGGCTGGATTTTAAATGCATTGAATTGGCATTGAATTGATAGTTTATACTGTAGTAAATACATGCATGACTAATGACTATAAATTCGACCAACATAAACCAATAGTGACACACATCTGCCTTTGCTATATCTCCTCTCTCATTACATTACTCATATCGATTAGGGCTTAAAGCAGTTAGAACAAAAATGCCAAACAACTGGCTAGTGCAAGAACATTTGATTACACGGAGGGAGATGATTCCCATCCGTCTTTTAATTAGGACACCGCACATATGAATCAGGCTACATGACTCGAGATGATTGCGCACCCAACCGCTAACCAGGAACTTCTAAATCCTACAGACGGATTGGAGATGATTGCTCTACAACCATCATGGACTCAGGTAAAGAAAAATTACAAAGTTGATGTTGCATTTTTTTATTGATTAGATCCTTGATAGACAAAACATATTAAGGCAAGATAGGAATATAAACATTAAGAAAATTCGAGTCATGGTTTCATTTTATTAAAAAATGAAACACCATATCGATCATTTTATTTAATAAATAAGTCCTCCAATGGTGTGTGTTTATCATCACTGAGACGTCAATCATAAATAGCTTGTTTCCTTGTTGCTCATATTGTCTGTGTCGTCGTCTTTTCCCATGTGAATAAATTGATTAATAAGCATATATATATATATATATATTATATTATATATTATATATTATATATATATATTATATAGTATATATATATATATATATATATATATTATATATATATATATATATATATATATATATATATATATATATATATATATTGGTGTATGTTCAAGGCTTTAGTTTGATCTTACTGTAAGTTTCATTTGTTTTCTTGCTTCGTTGTTTTGCTGAGTTTTCTTGGCTTGCTTTTAAAATTAGATAGATATATAAGATGGCTGTTTTGGCAAGAACAGGAAGCTTCCAGTGAAGGTTTTGAAGGGCAAAGCATTCCCGCTATTGAAGCAGATCCAACATCTTTTTTTAATCCGAAAACGGTAATCGTTTTGATCAAGTACTTTAATACTACCAGCTTTTTACTTATAATAACTGCTTTCTATTAGAAAAAAATGTACATGAATAACTCTAGTTCGAGCTAATAGATTCGTTTTATCTTAATGGTAAAATGCAATTTTTCTACATGATTCACAACTTCCACTTATATCTCACTTAGTACGCACCTCATTTGAAAATTAAAGTTTCCAAATTAAACGTTGTCTGTGGGATCAAGTAAAGAAGAAAAAGAAACAAATTTCAGCACTTGACATAAACTAAGTTAACAATCATGAATTGTGATACATGAAGCAACGGTTGTTAATGACCTTAGTAAAGCAAACACTTAATATCTTATTTCTAACTGAATATGTATTTGGAACTTTGATTCTTCTAGTTTCTAGCTTCACCAACAATGTCACGTGTTTAAGGGTATCTATATAAATGATTCAATACCAAAACTGATGCAAGTTAATAGTTCATAAAAGAAGAAAAAAAGAGGCACTGCTTACGAACGTCAGGAGATTTTAGAGAAGTATTTCACCCTTGACGTGCTCTTTTAATCAAACAACACCGAGGAGGTAAATTTAATTGATTTATTTTCTATCCTTTTATTTAGATCAAGATAAACTTTGTGCTCCAAGAAAGCGTGCATCCTGGCCCTTCTTCTTGCACTTCACCTAGCTATATACTCCGTATTTATTATCTCGATCATTTTGGGATTTTTATCTTTTGTCTAGTACTTGTGGCCGGGTGGTTGTACATCCACTCCTTTCCTTACATATTTCATGGAGGCCCAATAACCATCCTTCATTAGGCAGAAATTTTAATACTAAATGGGTTACTTAACTTGATCATGCAAGATTAATTCGCACTCCAGCTAGCCTGAGGCACTGCTAAAAACATTGACAAGACCACCTGCACCCCCAATTTTCCATTCGTTTGATTTTCTTACTACTTCTACTATGTCTAAAAATAATTTTGTTATTTGACAGTTAAAAGGTAGTGAAAGTGGTGAAAGAACTCTTGACCCGCAAGAACTACTAAAAAATCTGAAAGGTTGGAAAATTGGAAAACGAAGGCGCCTAGAAAATAATGGGGATGGTAGAGTTGACGAGGTACGTTATATACACATCGGATGATCAATTATTTAATTTTATACTTCTGATATATAAAGGTGACTAAAACATAAAATCTGTATATTTCTATCACCATCCAAAGAGTAAAAATATATTGAGGCCCCTCAAGGATGTGAGAAAGTTCATAAAAGAGAACTCATATCGAAGAAGAGCTTCAGATAATGACGAAGGCAGCTCACAGGTTAGTTTACAAATCTATCTATCTATATCTTTGTGAATCTTCCAATTTTCTCAGATATACGCAGTTTCATGTAAGTATGTCACTTAAAATTTAATGAATAGAGACATCTGTATGCTCTATTAATTTTGCAATTCCCAATCCTACCACCAGAAGATAAAAGAAATGACTGAATTATCCTTCGACATCCTGAATCTGATATTTATACTGTTAGCGACATCTAGTAATGGAGCCAGAGATCTTGTACGGATCAGTACAACGTAAGTATTCCCTGCTTAATTATTTCTTATTTTTTAATAATGTTATTGGATTGCTTTAATCAGTAATTACTTAATCTACATACTTTGTGCAGGTGTAAGAAGCTCAAGGAACATGCTGGACAAACTCCTATATTAAGGGTAGTAAGTTTTCAAGGTTTGACGGATGATTACAGAAAGCATCTTCATCGAAGAGACATAATTTTTCCAATGTGCGCGAGTTGGAAATCAGGCTGCTGAGTGCATTTTGGGTAAGGTATCTATTTTGTAGTGATGTCCAAATAATCTTTATGTGCCACTTCTTGACCATTTTTTGATAGTGGTATACATATTTTTACTTTAAGGTACTATGGTAAAAATGAAACAAATTTCATAGTGTATGGATAAGAAATGTACAAATCATTTCTTATTATTTATGAGCGACAAAAGTGGGCGGTTCGGGCAGCTTGGCTGACCCGTCAAAACAGGTTAGAGTGTCCCGAATGGGTATATTCTAAGATGGGTCAAAACAGGTTTGGATCAACTTACTGAATACTACTTTATTTTGGATTTCCTGAATAATTAATATTTTAGTTTTGATTGCAAGAAATAATTAATCAATATTTAATTATATTTTTTAATTTATGAATTAGTGTAAACACTTGTGTATGATTTGGGTAACTTCTAAATTGTTTGACCTGCTTTCATTTTAGCTATTTTGTTTATTTATTTTAGTTGCTTGACTTGTTAGTACTTAAATGTAAACTCAATTTGACCAATTTTTATATGGATAGATAAAAATAAAAATGATCGGATGCATAATTTTCTATCATTTAATCTTTGGTTGATAGAGTGACTAATGACGATCTAATACACCATACCTCTATGCGTATGGGTGCATGTTTTGCAGGCTTTTCTTACATATTACGCCTTTCGGTATATGATTTCATCAAACGATCGACCAACCCGTGATGAAAATGGGTCATATGTTAGTGGGCCCCTACAACACCCAAGATTTGTGAGATCATTCATCCATCATGCCAGCTCGAAAGACATTTACAATATGATACTTATAGCTTTGAACAGATACTTTCTCTCATTTGCTGGATTTGAAAAGTATAATGCGCATGGGATGTTATTTTACCGGGGAATTGCCCCTTTACCCAAAAAAAATGTGTATGGGATGTTCGGTGCTGTCTGGAATATGTGCTCATATGAGCTCACAAGGTTTGGTGACACAACTGAATGTTTAGGGAGCTGTTCATATTCCCCGTGCAACTTTTTGGCGCAGGTAATGCCACCACATGATGTAGCTCATAGTGAGGAGGTGATTGTTATATTTGATAACTCTTCTCCTTGACTCATGTTTGAGTCTTGTGTGTGGTTTGCTGTGTGCCCGACTGGCCCGTTTGGGGCTTTAAACGAGAAGACTAATTAAGTATCCTTTTTAGTAGCATGTCTACTATGTTGGGACTAGTTGCAGCCCTTTGAATCCCAAAAAATGTCTCGCTATCGTGTTGACTATTAGTCACAGTTACCCCAACTGTGGGAATTGACTATGAACTGTTGATCATTACATATTAAAACCTGGTTTCAAAATTAATAGTGAATAGGTGGTGAATTGTTCCAGACGAAGAAGTTCACATTAGGATCCTGGAACAATTCACAACTCAACGAGAGAAGTTCAGATTAGGATCCTGGAACAATTCACCACCCGACGAAGAAATGTTGGCATAAGGATCCTGAAATAGTTCACCACCCAACGAAGAGAAGTTCACACCAAGATTCTGGAACAATTCACCACCTATTCACTATTAATTTTGAAACCAGGTTTTAATTGGTAATGATCAACAGTTCATAGTCAATCCGCACAGTTGGGGTAACTGTGACTAATAGTCTACACGATAGCGAGACATTTTTTGGGATTCAAAGGGCTGCAACTAGTCCCAACATAATAGACATGCTACTAAAAAGGATACTTAATTAGTCTTCTCGTTTAAAGCCCCAAACGGGCCAGTCGGGCACACAACAAACCACACACAAGACTCAAACATGAGTCAAGGAGAAGAGTTATCAAATATAACAATCACCTCCTCACTATGAGCTACATCATGTGGTGGCATTACCTGCGCCAAAAAGTTGCACGGGGAATATGGACCGCTCCCTAAACATTCAGTTGTGTCACCAAACCTTGTGAGCTCATATGAGCACATATTCCAGACAGCACCGAACATCCATACACATTTTTTTTGGGTAAAGGGGTAAAATCCCCGGTAAAATAACATCCCATGCGCATTATACTTTTCAAATCCATTAAATGAGAGAAAGTATCTGTTCAAAGCTATAAGTATCATATTGTTAATGTCTTTCGAGCTGGCATGACGGATGAATGATCTCACAAATCTTGGGTGTTGTAGGGGCCCACTAACATATGACCCATTTTCATCACGGGTTGGTCGATCGGTTGATGAAATCATATACCGAAAGGCGTAATATGTAAGAAAAGCATGCAAAACATGCACCCATACGCATAGAGGTATGGTGTATTAGATCGTCATTAGTCACTCTATCAACCAAAGATTAAATGAAAGAAAATTATGCATCCGATCATTTTTATTTTTATCTATCCATATAAAAATAGGTCAAATTGAGTTTACATTTAAGTACTAACAAGTCAAGCAGCTAAAATAAATAAACAAAATAGCTAAAATGAAAGCAGGTCAAATAATTTAGAAGTTACCCAAATCATACACAAGTGTTTACACTAATTCATAAATTAAAAAATATAATTAAATATTGATGAATTATTTTTTGCAATCAAAACTAAAATATTAATTATTCAGGAAATCCAAAATAAAGTAGTATTTAGTAAGTTGATCCAAACCTGTTTTGACCCATCTTAGAATATACCCATTCGGGACACTCTAACCCGTTTTGACGGGTCAGCCAAGCTGCCCGAACCGCCCACTTTTGTCGCTCATAAATAATAAGAAATGATTTGTACATTTCTTATCCATACACTACGAAATTTGTTTCATTTTTACCATAGTACCTTAAAGTAAAAATATGTATACCACTATCAAAAAATGGTCAAGAAGTGGCACATAAAGATTATTTGGACATCACTACAAAATAGATACCTTACCCAAAATGCACTCAGCAGCATGATTTCCAACTCGCGCACATTGGAAAAATTATGTCTCTTCGATGAAGATGCTTTCTGTAATCATCCGTCAAACCTTGAAAACTTACTACCCTTAATATAGGAGTTTGTCCAGCATGTTCCTTGAGCTTCTTACACCTGCACAAAGTATGTAGATTAAGTAATTACTGATTAAAGCAATCCAATAACATTATTAAAAAATAAGAAATAATTAAGCAGGGAATACTTACGTTGTACTGATCCGTACAAGATCTCTGGCTCCATTACTAGATGTCGCTAACAGTATAAATATCAGATTCAGGATGTCGAAGGATAATTCAGTCATTTCTTTTGTCTTCTGGTGGTAAGATTGGGAATTGCAAAATTAATAGAGCATACAGATGTCTCTATTCATTAAATTTTAAGTGACATACTTACATGAAACTGAGTATATCTGAGAAATTGGAAGATTCACAAAGATATAGATAGATAGATTTGTAAACTAACCTGTGAGCTGCCTTCGTCATTATCTGAAGCTCTTCTTCGATATGAGTTCTCTTTTATGAACTTTCTCACATCCTTGAGGGGCCTCAATATCTTTTTACTCTTTGAACGGTGATAGAAATATACAGATTTTACGTTTTAGTCACCTTTATATATCAGAAGTATAAAATTAAATAATTGATCATCCGATGTGTATATAACGTACCTCGTCAACTCTACCATCCCCATTATTTTCTAGGCGCCTTCGTTTTCCAATTTTCCAACCTTTTAGTTTTTT
Organism: Artemisia annua; assembly: GCA_014162995.1. NCBI lineage: Eukaryota > Viridiplantae > Streptophyta > Magnoliopsida > Asterales > Asteraceae > Artemisia > Artemisia annua. The sequence continues at coordinate 62,986 of LBNU01008857.1, forward strand.
TAGTAGTTCTTGTGGGTCAAGAGTTCTTTCACCACTTTCTCTACCTTTTAACTGTCAAATAACAAAATTATATTTAGACATAGTAGAAGTAGTAAGAAAATCAAACGAATGGAAAATTGGAGGTGCAGGTGGTCTTGTCAATGTTTTTAGCAGTGCCTCAGGCTAGCTGGAGTGCGAATTAATCTTGCATGATCAAGTTAAGTAACCCATTTAGTATTAAAATTTCTGCCTAATGAAGGATGGTTATTGGGCCTCCATGAAATATGTAAGGAAAGGAGTGGATGTACAACCACCCGGCCACAAGTACTAGACAAAAGATAAAAATCCCAAAATGATCGAGATAATAAATATATAGCTAGGTGCAGTGCAAGAAGAAGGGCCAGGATGCACGCTTTCTTGGAGCACAAAGTTTATCTTGATTCTTGATCTAAATAAAAGGAATAAAAGAAATCAATTAAATTTACCTCCTCGATTTTGTTTGATTTAAAGAGCTCGTCAAGGGTGAAATCCTTCTCTAATATCTTCTGAGGTTCGTAAGCAGTGCCTCTTTTTCTCTTCTTTGATGAACTATATATTAACCTGCATCAGGTTTTGGTATTGAATCATTTATATATATGTATTGCTTTACTAAGATCATTAACAAACGTCACCTCATGCATCATGATTCATGATTGTTAACTTAGTTTATGTCAAGTGCTGAAATTTGTTTCTTATTCTTCTTTACTTGATCCCACAGACAACGTTTGATTTGGAAAATTTAATATTTTAAATGAGGTACGTACTAAGTGAGATATAAGTGGAAGTTGTGAATCATGCATGTAGAAAAATTGTATGTTACCGTTAAGTTAAACTAATCTGTTAGCTCGAACTAGAGTTATCCATGTACATTTTTAATAATAGAAAATAGTTATTATAAGTAAAAGAAACAGCAACTTAAAGTACTTGATGAACAAGATTACCGTTTTCGGACTAAAAAAAGATATTGGATCTGCTTCAATAGCGGGGATGCTTTGCCCTTCAAGACCTTCAGTGTATGCTTCCAGTTCTTGAAAAAACAACCATGTGATATATCTATCTATTATTTAAAGCAAGCCAAGAAATTCAGCAAAACCACGAAGCAAGAAAACAAATAAAACTTAAAATTCGATCAAATTAAAGCCTTGAACATACACCAATATATATGCTTACTGTAATCAATTTTATTTGCATGGGCAGCATGGCAAAGAGGATGGTCACTTGACTATTTTATTTGCTATATATGAATGACATTCAGAAGAGTAAAACACACACTGAGATCGATATGGTGTTGCGCATGAACGGAACTTAGAAGGTACCGAGGGGGCCTGCGGCTCTCCCAAAAATTTTGACCCTATGTACATTTTATACATTTTTATATATGGTTTTAGCCATTTTAATACAAAAATTTAAACGTAGTTTATATCGGCCCCCGTAAAATAAATACTTTTCAAGTTGGCCCCCCACCAATAGTGTTCAAGTTCCGTCCCTGGTGTTGCGTGGTCAGGAAAGCCAAATAAATAGCAAATATGTTTTTTGCTAAAATGAAACCATGACACAAATTTTCTTAATGTTCATATTCCACTCCTGCTTTTGTATGTTTTGTCTATCAATGATCTAATTAATAAAAAAGAATGCAACATCAACATTGTAACTTTTTTTACCTGACATGATGGTTGCTGAGCAATCATCTCCAATCCGCCTGTAGGTTTTGGAAGTTCTTGGTCAGCGGCCGGGTGCACAATCATTTCGAGTCCTGTAGGCTGATTCATTTGTGCGGTGTCCTGGGTAAAAGACGGGTGAGGAATCATCTCCCATCCTCTAATCAAAGGTTCTTGCTCTAGCGGGTTGTTTGTAAGCAAGAGCCTGGTTTGTAAGCAAAAAACACGGCTCTAAAATTTTTTAGCATAGAGTCGGTTCTATCAGAAAAAACACGGCTCTATACCCTTTTCCACAAAACGGAATCCCTTTAGAGCCCGTTTTTCACAAAAACCGGGCTGTATTAAGGGGGCTCTATGTCCTTTTTTGTAGTAGTGAAAAGAGAGGAGAGAAAGAAAAAAAATGGTTTATTGTTTTGTGTTCCCTATTCGAAAAGAAAAGAATCAGCAATGGAAACCTTGAAAATTTTTACTTTCCCCTTCACTTCTTTTCTCTCAAAAAAAAAATCCCGAACATTAATATTCTTTTCATACACTCTCTCCTTTCTTCTTTCTTTTCTCTCAAAAAAAATCCCAAACATGAATATTCTTTTCATGCACTCTCTCCTTTCTTCTTTTATCTCCAAATAAAACTCGAGAACAAGGCATTAATGAACTTTAGATAACTTTCTTGACATTTTGTTATCGAAAGCTTTTGCTCATTATATTTTGAATAAATATGTTATAGTTTCCGCTACATCAACTGTATATGTCGCATTTTTTTTTAATTGTGAATATATATTACCTACAAAAAATATATACAAACTATGAGCAGATTTCAAAGGTGCTGAGACATGTCCAAAGCTACCCAAATGGAAATGCATATCAATGAAACTGTACATATAGCAAACCACTCTATACTTGTAGAAACTATATTCATGACCAATTCACCAAAAGAGGACTTTAATTTAATGACTACATTTCCTCTCCTTTACTAAATCCCAATATGTGTAACGGAGATAACATATATAAGATACGAACCCAAAAAATACCACAATACACATCCAACTTTTAAATTTTGTTTTATCATCATACATTTTAGATTCATCTCTATACACTGTTAGTCCTTTTGACTGACGACCGTTTGTAATTAACTCAAAAATATGTTTTTCTTACGTTTTTATCTATTTTCATATGTTTTTATCCGTTTTTATACGTTTTCGCTCATTTTCTTACGTTTTTATATGTTTTCGTCCGTTTTTATTACATTTTCAGACGTTTTTATACGTATTCTTATGTTTTCNATTAACTTCCATTGAACTACCAGCATCCACATCCTTGTTGTTATCATTAGACGAAGTACCAACAGCATCCGCATCATCAATATTAAGGGCATCAAACTGATTAGATGTAGAAATCTTCGTGCCACTCGTACTAGGCACATCAGAAGTCCTCTTCTTAGTGCCATCCACCTTCTTAGGTTCAGTTGGAGTCTTCTTGGGTTGATACTGAAACTGCTTACCCACAACTGGTTTAGTAAACCCTCTATTACCCTGAGTTGTAGAACCACCTTGCTTACCTTTCTTTCTATTGTTGACAGTCATGAAACCATCATTAACAGACTTAGTAGATTGAACTGGAGGTGCACGACTTTAGGACAATCACTCAGAGTATGACCAAAGATCTTACAGTTATCACATCGAGGTGGTTTCCATTCGTACTCAACCCGAATCTTCTCAATAGTCGAACCCGACCCATCAAGTAATGGTATCTCAACAGTGAGGCTATCCCGCAACACCTCATCCGACTTCACTTCTATCATGCATCTAGCAAAACTACTGCGGCCCCACGATTCCTTGCACATTTGGCTTGTAAAAGCATCTAACCTTTTGGGCGTGCCAATCAGTGTGGCAAGAAAACTGAGGCCATCATCAGAAAACATAGCAAGGGGAACATCATGGAACTTGACCCACACCGGGATGTTAGTCAAATCCTCTTTAAGTAGATTTGTGTTCAAAGTCCATGATTTAAGAATAATAGGAACATTTCTAATCAACCAAGGACCGTTTTCAAGCACATCATCAACACCTTTCTTCGAAGTGAACACAAAATTCTTATGCGCGTTAGCAATCAATTGTTCCACATTAGGTTGAACAACATTCGCCTGAGTATCAACACCAACTTGATCAGCCAAGTTACGAGCATCCACATCCACGTTAATCTGCCCACTAGCCCTAGAACCAGTATTAGCATCAGAAATTCTAGTTTGATCGGCCAAACTAGCATCAGTAGCAACCTTCGAATTCAAGAAACCCTTATTAATCATCTCCCTAAAAACCCACGACCACTAAAACCAGACCAATCAGCACTTATGCAAACAAGAAGAATAGTTAAAACCCTAATCGCTTAGGGTTTTGATAAAAATCGCCCAAATAACTAACCAGCATCCATAAGAATCGACCTATGATTCAATAAATATTATGAATATGAATGATCGAATATTGCTAAAAATATATACCTTCGAACAATTTTTTGTAGGTTATGCACGCTCGTCGAGAACAATTATATAATAAATATCACGAATCTAATATTGCGAATGAGAACAATGATATTATACTATTGAATCCCACAACTAAAACAATATTAAAACAAAGAATCTAGCATAAAGATGCAGATCGATGCATTAATTATGAGTGAGTCAGTTGGATTAAAAATTGATCAATCGTTCTAGGGGTATCGACTTTGCCAAATTCGCCAAAGGGTTTTTTAGGGTTATAGGTTCTGATAAATCTTTATATTATCCATGTACATTTTTAATAATAGAAAATAGTTATTATAAGTAAAAGAAACAGCATCTTAAAGTACTTGATGAACAAGATTACCGTTTTCGGACTAAAAAAAGATATTGGATCTGCTTCAATAGCGGGGATGCTTTGCCCTTCAAGACCTTCACTGTATGCTTCCAGTTCTTGAAAAAACAACCATGTGATATATCTATCTATTATTTAAAGCAAGCCAAGAAACTCAGCAAAACCACGAAGCAAGAAAACAAATAAAACTTAAAATTCGATCAAATTAAAGCCTTGAACATACACCAATATATATCCTTACTGTAATCAATTTTATTTGCATGGGCAGCATGGCAAAGAGGATGGACACTTGACTATTTTATTTGCTATATATGAATGACATTCAGAAGAGTAAAACACACACTGAGATTGATATGGTGTTGCGCATGAACGGAACTTAGAAGGTACCGAGGGGGCCTGCGGCTCTCCCAAAAATTTTGACCCTATGTACATTTTATACATTTTTATATATGGTTTTAGCCATTTTAATACAAAAATTTAAACGTAGTTTATATCGGCCCCCGTAAAATAAATACTTTTCAAGTTGGCCCCCCACCAATAGTGTTCAAGTTCCGTCCCTGGTGTTGCGTGGTCAGGAAAGCCAAATAAATAGCAAATATGTTTTTTGCTAAAATGAAACCATGACACAAATTTTCTTAATGTTCATATTCCACTCCTGCTTTTGTATGTTTTGTCTATCAATGATCTAATTAATAAAAAAGAATGCAACATCAACATTGTAACTTTTTTTACCTGACATGATGGTTGCTGAGCAATCATCTCCAATCCGCCTGTAGGTTTTGGAAGTTCTTGGTCAGCGGCCGGGTGCACAATCATTTCGAGTCCTGTAGGCTGATTCATTTGTGCGGTGTCCTGGGTAAAAGACGGGTGAGGAATCATCTCCCATCCTCTAATCAAAGGTTCTTGCTCTAGCGGGTTGTTTGTAAGCAAGAGCCTGGTTTGTAAGCAAAAAACACGGCTCTAAAATTTTTTAGCATAGAGTCGGTTCTATCAGAAAAAACACGGCTCTATACCCTTTTCCACAAAACGGAATCCCTTTAGAGCCCGTTTTTCACAAAAACCGGGCTGTATTAAGGGGGCTCTATGTCCTTTTTTGTAGTAGTGAAAAGAGAGGAGAGAAAGAAAAAAAATGGTTTATTGTTTTGTGTTCCCTATTCGAAAAGAAAAGAATCAGCAATGGAAACCTTGAAAATTTTTACTTTCCCCTTCACTTCTTTTCTCTCAAAAAAAAAATCCCGAACATTAATATTCTTTTCATACACTCTCTCCTTTCTTCTTTCTTTTCTCTCAAAAAAAATCCCAAACATGAATATTCTTTTCATGCACTCTCTCCTTTCTTCTTTTATCTCCAAATAAAACTCGAGAACAAGGCATTAATGAACTTTAGATAACTTTCTTGACATTTTGTTATCGAAAGCTTTTGCTCATTATATTTTGAATAAATATGTTATAGTTTCCGCTACATCAACTGTATATGTCGCATTTTTTTTTAATTGTGAATATATATTACCTACAAAAAATATATACAAACTATGAGCAGATTTCAAAGGTGCTGAGACATGTCCAAAGCTACCCAAATGGAAATGCATATCAATGAAACTGTACATATAGCAAACCACTCTATACTTGTAGAAACTATATTCATGACCAATTCACCAAAAGAGGACTTTAATTTAATGACTACATTTCCTCTCCTTTACTAAATCCCAATATGTGTAACGGAGATAACATATATAAGATACGAACCCAAAAAATACCACAATACACATCCAACTTTTAAATTTTGTTTTATCATCATACATTTTAGATTCATCTCTATACACTGTTAGTCCTTTTGACTGACGACCGTTTGTAATTAACTCAAAAATATGTTTTTCTTACGTTTTTATCTATTTTCATATGTTTTTATCCGTTTTTATACGTTTTCGCTCATTTTCTTACGTTTTTATATGTTTTCGTCNGGGTGCACAATCATTTCGAGTCCTGTAGGCTGATTCATTTGTGCGGTGTCCTGGGTAAAAGACGGGTGAGGAATCATCTCCCATCCTCTAATCAAAGGTTCTTGCTCTAGCGGGTTGTTTGTAAGCAAGAGCCTGGTTTGTAAGCAAAAAACGCGGCTCTAAAATTTTTTAGCATAGAGTCGGTTCTATCAGAAAAAACACGGCTCTATACCCTTTTCCACAAAACGGAATCCCTTTAGAGCCCGTTTTTCACAAAAACCGGGCTGTATTAAGGGGGCTCTATGTCCTTTTTTGTAGTAGTGAAAAGAGAGGAGAGAAAGAAAAAAAATGGTTTATTGTTTTGTGTTCCCTATTCGAAAAGAAAAGAATCAGCAATGGAAACCTTGAAAATTTTTACTTTCCCCTTCACTTCTTTTCTCTCAAAAAAAAAATCCCGAACATTAATATTCTTTTCATACACTCTCTCCTTTCTTCTTTCTTTTCTCTCAAAAAAAATCCCAAACATGAATATTCTTTTCATGCATTCTCTCCTTTCTTCTTTTATCTCCAAATAAAACTCGAGAACAAGGCATTAATGAACTTTAGATAACTTTCTTGACATTTTGTTATCGAAAGCTTTTGCTCATTATATTTTGAATAAATATGTTATAGTTTCCGCTACATCAACTGTATATGTCGCATTTTTTTTTAATTGTGAATATATATTACCTACAAAAAATATATACAAACTATGAGCAGATTTCAAAGGTGCTGAGACATGTCCAAAGCTACCCAAATGGAAATGCATATCAATGAAACTGTACATATAGCAAACCACTCTATACTTGTAGAAACTATATTCATGACCAATTCACCAAAAGAGGACTTTAATTTAATGACTACATTTCCTCTCCTTTACTAAATCCCAATATGTGTAACGGAGATAACATATATAAGATACGAACCCAAAAAATACCACAATACACATCCAACTTTTAAATTTTGTTTTATCATCATACATTTTAGATTCATCTCTATGCACTGTTAGTCCTTTTGACTGACGACCGTTTGTAATTAACTCAAAAATATGTTTTTCTTACGTTTTTATCTATTTTCATATGTTTTTATCCGTTTTTATACGTTTTCGCTCATTTTCTTACGTTTTTATATGTTTTCGTCCGTTTTTATTACATTTTCAGACTTTTTATACGTATTCTTATGTTTTCATACATTTTTATCCGTTTTTTACGTTTGCGTCTGTTTTTATATGTTTTCGCACGTTGTTATATGTTTTTTTTCGTTTTTATACGTTTTTGCCAAATTTTTTATACGTTTGCATACGTTTTTATCCGTTATTATATGTTTTTATCCGGTTTATATATGTTTCATACGTTTTTTAATGTTTTTACCCGTTTTTATATGTTTTTGCTTGTTTTTATACATTTTCTTACGTATAAAAACAAGCAAAAATGTGTGAAAACGTATAAAAATAGATAAAAACGTAAAAAAACCCGTATAAAAAAGGACGAGAACGTATAAAAACGGACACGAACATATAAAAACGGACAAAAAATGTTTGAAAACGTAACAAAACGGGCAAAAACATATGAAAATGTATAAAAAGAGATAAAAGCGTAATAACCTATAAAAACGGACGAAAATGTATAAAAACAGACGCAACGTGCAAAAACGTATGAAAGCAAAAGCGTATAACAATGGATAAAGTGTAAAAACGTATACAAACGGATGAAGACGTATAAAAATGGATAAAGACGATTGAAAACGTAAGAATACGTATAAAAATGAATAAAAACGTAAGAAAACGGGTGAAATCTCATAAAAACATATAAAAACGTATGAAAACGTAAGAAAACAGATTTAAACGTAAGAAAAATGTATAAAATTGGACGAAAACGTAAAAACCGGACGAAAACATATAATGTGAAAAACAAAACGTATTTTTTAGCTAATTATAAACGGTCGTAGTCAAAAGGACTAATGGTGCAAAGAAATGACTCTAAAACGTATGATAATGAAACAAAATTTGAAAGTTGGATGGGTATTGTGGTATTTTTTTCCGTCCGTATCTGATATGTGAACAAATGAGAAAGTACGTTGATAATATATGCCATTAACCCTTAATTTAATGACTACATTTCCTCTCCTTTACTAAATCCCACTATCTGTAATGGAGATAACATATACTAGTTTTTCTTTTTTTTTTTTTTTTTTTTTTTTTTTTTTTTTTTTTTTTTTTTTTNGGATGGTCAACAGGTCAAATATGAGGGAGAGGAGAGATCAATTTATGATCCGGTGTAAGCACAGTGTATTCCCGGGTCGTTATGTCCCATCGAGGATTGAAATTGTATTTTTGAACGTTTTTGGGATACAGTGATTTGGAGAAAGTAACAAGAAAATGATTGGGATTAATTACACTAAGCAGATATAAATGAAAATAAGACATATAAGCAATATTAACAATGACTGAAAATCAGATAAACCTAAAACGTAATTAAATCTAAATCAAACATTCAAACGTAAACGCGTACAGGAAAAAAGGAAATTAAAGCAGAATTAATCCTAAGAGGGTGAAAATGACTTTTTTACAAACTTAATATTAAAATAAAATTTATAAAAAGGAATTTTTTTTTGATTTTTTAATTGTTTAATATTAATTATTAATTAAAAACTATTTAATTACTTATTTAAACTAATTTAAATTACTAAAAATACTAAAATGACTTAGATAATTATGAAATTTTTTATAAAACTAATTAACCATAATAGGAATCCTAAAAATATATAAAAAGTTTATAAAAATTAAAAATAAACTATTTTAGAAATTATTTACTTAATTATTAATTAAAATCTATTTAAACTAAATTAATTATAAAAATTAGCAAATGAACAGTAAAAATTATGAAACTTTTTCTAAAATACTTTATAATTTATAAAAGCTAGGAAAAATATAAAAAAGTGCTAGTGATTAAAAATAAGCAGTAATGGATTTTAGTTTTGATTTTTTAATTAAAACTAATTAAACTAATATTAATTATTATAAATACTAAATGAAAAGAGAAAATTATGAAAATTTTTACAAAAATACTTTAATATAATAGGAACTTAAGAAAAATATAAACACACACAAGTGCTTAATGAAAAAGCTGAGAAAATGAGGAAATAAACTAAATCTAATTAAATAGAAGCTATCACTATTTTTATATTGTTGATTTTCTGATTTTTCTTTTACAAAACTATTAAACAGCTAAAAAAACAAACTTTTGTGAAAACAACTTTTGTGAAACTCAAAAATAAGCTATGTGTGAGCTTATGTTCTCAACAGTGCACAAAATGGGCTAAAATGAAATTTTTAAGTTGAAAAAGCAATTAATAAGCTAACAAGACTGAACCAAGGACAAATTAGACTACAAACAAGCTAATTACACGGTAAATAAGCTAGAACATGCAAATAAACATACCAATGAGCCACAATAAGCAAATAAGCAAAATTCCAAATCCTATCAATCACACAGGCCAAAATGGCCAACTGCAGGCCTTAGTGGGGGCCCACAAATAAGGTCAGGGGTCCAAGGGGAAACTGGAACCAATAAGCCAACCTGATAAGCTACTCAATAAGCCAAAAAGCACAGAGTGGGGTCCAATAATGAGCACTTGAGAGGCTTGTGAAAAAGCTTGCTCGCCACTGATGAATCAGAGAACTCAGTTGGAGGAGTAAAATAGCAGGCCTGAATAAGCTAGGGGCAAAAGTTCCTAAACCCAAAATAAGCACTTATCAAAGAAGCTGGGTGGTTTAGGTTTCTAAAAAGCCAATAAGCAAGGGGTGGGGTCCACTAATGAAGACTATGGGTGCTTGTAAAAATGGGCTAGTGAGCCTGGTGTAGGAGAGACAAATGATCAAACAGACAACTTTGAGTGAACTTATTTATAAGCAAATGGGTTCTAAAGTGAGATTTTCCTTTTGAAACAGATTAACAAGCTACCAAATAATACAAATCAACAAGAATTAGCTATTTCCAACTCCTAATAAACCCTAGAGATCACCAAGAAAATCTGTCAATTTTAACAGTTATGGTTTTGTTGACTTTTTGAGATTTTACAAAAGTTGACCAAGGTGAGATTTGATTGAGCCTAAATGATTAGAAATGATGTAATAAGCTAATATATGAGTAAACTTAGCTATGCTAACTACTTATGAGACTATATGAATGATTTGGGATCTTAAAAACCTAACAGTGACTGAATGTGAAGGATTCAAAGGAGATTTTGACTTTTTGTTATTGGACCTAAGTATTTTATGGCCTAAATGAGCTAATGACACCTAATGTGAGTTATCACAACCACAAACAACAACAAATGACTATGGAACACAAAGATTTCTACTGAGCCAAACACTACCTTAAACAACTAAAAATGAGATTTTCAAAGCAACTGAATGTTTTAAACCCTGAACATGATACATAAGCACACACATTGATATAACAAGCTGATATGAACATAGAAACAACAGTCTAAATCACCAATACATATGAATCAACAATATACAAATTTGACAATTAAAATGAGAAATGAGCATTCATGAAACCCAATGAACAAGCATTAGATTTTAGGCAATATCTAAACTAATAAACACCAAACAAGCACAGAGTACCAAGAATAATCAGTGATAAGCAATTGAACAGTATAATGCAAAAATTAAGAGATGAGCTTACAAAAGCTTTCCAAGCTAGAAACTGAGAACCAAGGGCCACAAACACAACCTAAAGCTTCCCATGAAGCATCTAACCCACTGCCATCCAGAATATACAGTGATTTTTCTTATTTTTTGATTTTTTATTTTTCACTAATTTTTCTTATTTTTTTTTTATTTTTATGATTTTGTAAATAAAACAATCCTTAAGGGATACTGAGCTTATAAAATCTTATAGTGAACTTAAATTGAGCTTATGAAACAGTAATGCAAGGTTTATAACATGATTGTAGTAAAAAGGGAAATTTCAAATGAAAATACCACTTCTGAATTAGAACTGAAATACTTGAAATTGAGATTGAATAAAGATCAAATTACACAATTAGAACTGATTACAGGCTTTTTGAATTAAAACCTTTACTTGAACTATATATAACAAATATTGCACCAACAAAGTAATAACTATCAAAATACCTAATGTTTACAAAAATTATATTTTTATAATTTTTGCAACCTTGTTATATCCCGTCTTGTCCCGTTATATTTTCTTTTTAATTAACCCGGTACCCGATAACGCTAAAATAACAAAACTATGCACTAAACGGTACCCCGTAAAAATATTAGTGTACAAAACCATGACCAACCCACCACCTCATTGAGGTGTCCGGTTCTAAGGTGTCCAAGGGACACTTGTTCCCTCCTAAACTTCCATATATATTACCAAAATCCACCAAATTTTCACATAGTTGCAAGGTGAAAATGTTAGATCAAAGAAAAAGTTCTTCCTTTCCTTCCTTTCTTGCCTAGCTCGTTCCATCCTCAAGACCCAAAGGAAGACCAAGTTTTTCAAGTAACAATATTTTACAAGTCTTAGATTACATCCATTACAAGGTTTTGCAATATAAACCTATGGATTGTTAGGTTTTTCTACACAAAAAGTTATAAGGTTTTCAAGTAAGTGAACCACTAATTTTTTTCTATAAATTCTACCATGAATTCCTTGCAAGGTTTATGTACTTTTGTCATTTTTGAACTTGCATATTGAAGTCTATACCACAAAAACCTAAATTTCTATCATTTTATGTGTAAAATGAATTCCTTATGAAACCTTGGTGAAATGATTGAAACG
>LBNU01008857.1:75552-105065 GCA_014162995.1 Artemisia annua
TAAACCTATGATTTCTCACCAACATTATTGTTGACCGTTTTAGCAATGTATTTTCAGGTTACTAAGATAACAACATGTGACTTGCATATGGACCATCATGGAGTCGAAGAGTCGACGCGTCTTACCTTTCATTTTATGCACTTATGTAACGTTTGATCAAGTTGAACTATTTTTCATGAACTTGTAACACCATTATGGGACCTATTTTGTAAACTCTGAATGTTTTAATGATCAAACGATGTATTTTCAAAACGACACTTTAGGTCGTTCAATATAACCTTGTATGAGATGCCCTGTTCGTTACACCCAGGTATTCCATTCCGCTGCCATATAACAGGTAAATTCAGGGTGTGACAGTTTGGTTAAGCTTTTGGGCCGTGGGTGGAGTTGGGCCACAGGGAAAAGGGGTGGGCTTTGGTTAGTGTTGGGTTTGTGTTTGGGATTATTAATAAAGGGTCCGGTTGGTTTATGGACTAAATAACCACAAGGACTAATTTATGCAATTTACCAAAACTTGAGGGACCTGATCTGCAACTCTTCCAAAGTTATCACAAGGGTATTTCTTGCCATATTTCAATAATACAAGGACTATGAATGATTATTCTCCAAAATTGAATTCCAGGAACTAAATTTGCCAAATTTGCAAAGTTGAGGGACTGAACTGCAATTTCTTCAAACTTTTCATCCAAGGACTGATATTGAAAAATTTTGAATNTTTATGCAATTTACCAAAACTTGAGGGACCTGATCTGCAACTCTTCCAAAGTTATCACAAGGGTATTTCTTGCCATATTTCAATAATACAAGGACTATGAATGATTATTCTCCAAAATTGAATTCCAGGAACTAAATTTGCCAAATTTGCAAAGTTGAGGGACTGAACTGCAATTTCTTCAAACTTTTCATCCAAGGACTGATATTGAAAAATTTTGAATTTCCAAGGACCTTTGTTGACTTTTCTTCCAAAATAAATGCTCAAGAGCCAATTCTGTCAATTTCTGAAACTTGAGAGACCATTTCTGCCAAATTTGCAAACTTTTGCTCCAAGGACTATTTCTGGCATTTTGTGATTCCACAAGGTATGTTTTGACAATCTGAGCTCAAAAGTGGTAATTTGCTTCCCCGGCTTTGGCTTTTGACACGTTTTCCAAACTCGTGCTCGTTTTTGTCCTTTTTGGCCTGATTTATGCCAATTTCTGAAATATTCGTTCCTGCACGATTACAAACACAAAAACACAATATCTTTGACATTTATGGTTAGTTTTTGTCTGTTTTGGTCTCAATTTGGCCAGAAAAAGGTGTGTGAATAAGCACACACCAAAATCCCCCAGACTAAGGTATTGTCGTGTCCTCACGCAATGTGATCAATTTACGCTCTTGAGATAAATAATTTCACAACTCTTTTTACTAACGTTGAAGAAGTAGCAAGATGTTCAAAAGAGATTACAAAATCATTTATTCCCGAGAACGCCCCGTCTTTCATCTTTATACTATACACTAATGTTTATAAACTTTTTATTTATTATGTGACGGGATCTTGACTTTCATCATTTTTCAATAATGTTTAGGGTCACAGAGTAGGAAACACAGCTCATAGAAAAGTGTCCATACGGATAGAATTCATCGTCCCTGATTTTTCACAAGTTCCCAAGCTAAGCGTAAAAACGAAATCACGTTTATTTACAAGTTAGATGCCAACACTACTCATGAAAGTTAATTGTGTAATCACCTCTTGCTCCCATTTTCCTATTTTCCTCTATTTATTTTATTTTTGTTGAGATATGAATTTCTTCATATTTTCTCGTTTTGATAAGATTTAGTCCGATAAAGATACCAAATGAAGACGCTAAGTAGTTTTCTATCTTTTCTCGAGAATCGCTACTTTAAAAATGAGGTCCACATCAAGGAATTGGGATTCATACATACTCATAGACATTAGTTGATGAGAAATACACGTGCACCTCATGTGTCTGGTCCAGGACCATGCACATGCACCTCACGTGCCATCAACTTGTCTAACAACTAAGCACTAATCACTCTTATTCATAACTTTTTTTTTAACAACAACTTTCCATACATTACATGTACTACGAAGCTTTCACGGGGTATTTCCACTCTAGACGTTCCTGAAATGAGGATTCAAGGGTTTTAGACCAAGACCTCACACATTCCCGAAAAGAGGTTCAAAGCCCCGATCTCGAACCGCAGCTCATAGAACTTAACTTAACATTATTCAACTTTATTTATTATGCGACCTTGATGTGTACCCAATTTTTAAAGCAAGGATTCTCTTAAGAAGATAAAAAACTAAGTTTCACCAAAACATAACATCTTTAGTTATTCTTTACAGATATAGGGTGAGACAATTTTGTGGGAGCAAAAAGCCACAAGTACCTACGATGAGCTCTAAAGAGAACCAACTACTCCACGTTTAGCATCTAACTTCTAAATAAACTCTATCATTTCTCGTTCTCCGCAAATTTAAAATCTCAAATAATGAGATTCGCAAATGCTTAGTCAAATGAGTTAAGGGAACAAGCTAGGGCTCAACACGCCCGGTCAAGTCAAAATTTCTATTCCTACTCTACCCAGCGGAAAGCCGAACAAAGTGTCAAAACTTATTATATTTTTGCAAAAATTTTCAAATTTTTTCATTTTTTTGTACCTTTTTTGTGATTTTTTTCAATTTTTTTGGATTTTTCGAGAAAAACGGAGTTGCATGAGTAAACGGTTAAATGAAAGGTGCAAGTCAAATCAAATTGAAGATATTTGAATCTAGCTTTGTTCAAACATTTCATGCATAAACATAGTAGATCACTGGCGCGAGTCTTCGACGCTTCAATTAACGGATGGTCACTAGTGCACTTCTTGGGTCGCTGGCGCGTTATTTGCATACTGATGGTCACCAAGTCACATACTAGATCGCTAGCGCATTAGTCAATTAATCTAATACTCGGATGGTCACTACCTTATTCATACATTTAATGTTCTCACTTAGCCATCATCAATCAAATCGAAGATACCCCCCAGACTAAAGTTAAACATTGTCCTCAATGTTTCAAAGGTGAGGGTCATCCTACGTAGTATCTAAGGCCATTTATTAATTATGCCAAAAGATAACATTAGTCAATAAGATTGAGGATATCAGAACAATGAAGAATGAGACTCGAGTGGAGTAAGGACAAAACACGAGCACGATATCCTTCATGCTTCGGGAAAAATACCTGTACAAACACAACAACCATACACAAGATGTAGAAGAGGTTGCCCCCTTCTCGTCACTTATTAGAAAATAGGAAGAAGACAGAGACATGGGTGAAAACCCATGTGGTTGCTAATGTTTTTGTTCACCGAGTCACTAGCTTGACTCGATCCCCGCATTCATTGGTTCATGGGGAAAGTTTGGAGATCCGGGACAACCATGGGTGGTATGTCCCCTCCAAAGTAATGCTTCAACCTATGACCATTCACTTTAAAGTTGGGACCATCGGGTTGAGATAACTCAATGGTTCCATAAGGAAATACTTTGGTGACAGTGAATGGACTAGACCAACGGGTTTTGAGTTTGCCCGAGAAAATCTTCAATCTAGAATTGAAAAGAAGGACTCGATCACCAACGTTGAAAACACGGTTCTTAATCTTAGAGTCATGAATCTTCTTTGTCTTTTCCTTGTAGATCAAAGAGTTCTCGTACGCCTGATCACGAAGTTCATTTAATTCATTAAGTTGAATTTTACGGTGATCACCCGCTGTCTAAAGGTCGAAGTTGGCATGTTTCAAGGCCCAGTAGGCTTTGTGCTCAAGTTCAATCGGTAGATGACATGCCTTTCCGTATACAAGCTGTTAAGGAGTACACCCGATGGTTGTTTTGTATGCAGTACAGAAGGCCCAGACTACATCATCTAGTTTATCCGACCAAGAGGCACGGTTTTCACCTATGGTCCTCTCAAGAATCCTTTTAATACCACTGTTGGAAACTTCCACTTGCCCACTTGTTTGGGGGTGATACGCGGTGGAAAGACGGTGAGTGACATCGTACTTCAGCATGACTTTTGCGAATTGATCATTGCAAAAGTGCGTGCCGCGATCACTAATGATGGCACGTGGAGTTCCAAACCTAGAAAAAAGAGACTTTAAGAATTTTACAACTACTCGGGCGTCGTTGGTGGGTAGAGCTTTCGTTTCAACCCATTTGGACAAGTAATCAACAGCCACGAGTATATACTTGTTCCCTCGTGAAGATGGGAATGGGCCCATAAAGTAAATGCCCCAGATGTCAAAAATTTCACAGACTTGGATGGCATTTTGTGGCATCTCATCCTTCTTTGAAATATTCCCGTGACGCTGACAAGCATCACAAGTTTTGAAAAAGTCATGAGCATCTTTGTAGATTGTGGGCCAGTAGAAACCGGAGTCAAACACCTTTTTGGCGGTGTAATTTGGGCTATGATGTCCCCCTGTGGGTCCGTCATGACAAGCTTTAAGAATATCCATGGCCTCTTGGCCATGAACACACCGTCGGATGACTTGATCCGCACAGATTTTCAATAAATAGGGGTCGTCCCAGAAGTAATGTTTAACATCTTTGAAGAACTTATTCTTCTGTTGGGACGACATCCCTTTCACAACAAAGTTACCCGCAAGGTAGTTTGCAAAGTCGGCAAACCATGGGGTAGTAGAATCACCACGAAAAGAAACCGCATTGAGTGTCTCGAGAGGAAATGTTTCATTTATTTCCTTTTTCTCGAACACATCTTGGTGAGGGTTTTCTAATCGGGACAGATGATCAGCAGCTAGGTTCTCAGCTCCTTTTTTTATCACAGATGATGATATTAAATTCTTGCAGGAGGAGAACCCATCGGAGCAATCTCGGTTTTGCATCTTGTTTGGCAAAGAGATATTTCAGAGCCAAGTGATCCGTATACACTATGCATTTGGTCAAGATTAAGTATGGCCGGAACTTCTCAAAAGCATACACCACGGCTAATAATTCTTTTTCTGTTGTGATGTAATGAGTCTGAGCCTCAGTCATAGTTTTACTTGCATAATGTATAGGCTGAAAGTGTTTTGTTTTTCTTTGCCCCAGGACCGCACCTATGGCAAAATCACTTAGATCGCACATGAGTTCAAAAGTTAGGTCCCAATCAGGGGCAACTAAGATGGGTGCTTCAGTAAGCTTTTTCTTCAGAGTTTGAAAAGCTTCGATGCACTCGGGAGAAAAGATGAAAGGAGCATCTTTCTCAAGAAGATGAGTCATAGGCCGGGCTACTTTCGAGAAGTCCTGAATGAACCTCCGATAGAACCCGGCATGTCCAAGAAAACTCCTGACACCTTTGACAGTGGTGGGATGAGGCAGCTTCCTGGCAATAACATCAACTTTTGCTCTGTCGACCTCAATCCCGTTTTTAGAAATCTTATGGCCGAGGACAATGCCCTCTTTGACCATAAAGTGACTCTTCTCCCAATTTAGACAAAGATTAGTTTCTTTACGCCGTTTAAGCATGTTTTTTAATGGGAGAGACATGATTGGAAAGAATCCCCAATGACCGAGAAATCATCCATAAAGACCTCCATAGTTTTCCCGATCATGTCATGGAATATGGCCATCATACACCTTTGGAACGTGCCCGGAGCATTACATAAGCCAAATGGCATACGTCGGTAGGCAAAAGTTCCGTAAGGGCATGTAAAGGTGGTCTTTTCTTGATCTTGTGGATCAATGGGAATCTGGAAGTAACCCGAGAAACCGTCGAGAAAACAATAGTACTCGTTTCCTGCTAATCTCTCGAGCATTTGGTCCATGAAGGGTAGAGGAAAATGGTCTTTACGGGTAGCGTCATTTAACTTTCGATAGTCAATGCACACTCGCCATCCCGTAACCAATCGAGTTGGAATCAACTCGTTTTCATCATTTGTGACAACAGTAATGCCACCCTTTTTTGGAACACAGTGAATGGGACTCACCCAAGGACTATCAGAGATAGGGTAAATCAATCCGGCATCAAGAAGTTTGAGAACCTCTTGCTTGATAACCTCGTGAATTTTAGGATTAACCCTTCTTTGTTGTTGAACTGCTGGTTTAAAGTCATCCTCCATTAAAATCTTGTGTGTACAAAATTCTAGGTTAATACCTTTGATGTCGGAGAGTTCCAAGCAATGGCTTGCTTGTGTGACTTTAAAACCTTTATAAGAGCAGCCTTTTCCTCATCACTTAATTCTTTTGCAATTATGACGGGTAATTTATCATCACCCTCCAAAAATGCTTATCCGAGATGAGATGGTAAGTCCTTAAGTTCGACCTCAGGAAATTCATCAGTTTCTCAACATATTTGATTTCCTCATTATGAAGTTTTTGTGGAAGAACAGGAGGAGGAGAGGGATCTTCATTTAACAGCTTCTCAAGGAGAAGGATATCCCTTTCCGGGTTAATCTCTTGGTTATCAATTCCATCGGGAATCAAATCACTTTTGAGAAAGGCCTCTATTTCCTCTAAGACGAAGTCACTTCCCTCAAACGGAGTGAGAGAAGGAGAAGAATTTGCGATTATAGGTTGAGAAGAGGGAGTGGGATTGCCACTTGGAGAATTATCGGTGAAACCAAGAATTTCTTGAGAATACTCTTCCGAAGCAACATCAATGACATCGATTCTGTTAATTTCCACTGAGTCATAATTGGAAGATCACCTCGAAGTTTGATCAAGGTTGAATCTGATGGCTTCATTACCAACACGTAGAGTGATTTCTTCATCAAATAACATCGATCAAAGCACGACCCGTTCTTAGGAATCCCCTCCCTAAAATGAGAGGAACCCTCGGATCTGCATCGAAATCAACAATCACGAAATCTGTAGGAAAATGGAACTTTCCTACTTTCACAAACACATCCTCAGCAATGCCGAGGGGACGAGATATGGAACGGTCTGCAAGCTCGAGAGTCATGCAAGTAGGAGTGAGTTCAGGAAGAGAGAGTTTCTTCAAACTGAGTGAGGCATCAGGTTGATGCTTACACCAAGATCGGCCAGGGCAAAACATTCAACCATCCCCGGGAAAATGCAAGGAATGAGAAATTTCCCGGGATCTCCCAGCTTTTCGGGAAGCTGTTTCAACAGAACTGTAGAGCAGTTTTCATTCAACGGAGTTTTTGCCATCTCAAAGAGTTTTTCCTTATTTCTTAACAAGTTCTTGATTGTTGATGCAAACTTGGGCATCAGAAGAATAGCATCCGCAAAGCTTATATCAAAATGTAANAAATTTCCCGGGATCTCCCAGCTTTTCGGGAAGCTGTTTCAACAGAACTGTAGAGCAGTTTTCATTCAACGGAGTTTTTGCCATCTCAAAGAGTTTTTCCTTATTTCTTAACAAGTTCTTGATTGTTGATGCAAACTTGGGCATCAGAAGAATAGCATCCGCAAAGCTTATATCAAAATGTAAATCTTGAAAAATTTGGAAGAATTTTTCCGTTTGATGATTCACCTTTTCGCGGAGCTTTTGATAGTTTAAACATGAAGGATAAGGAATTGAAGGCTTAGGGTTGGGTTTTGGAATTTCAACGGGATTCCTTGGAGTTTCAAATACGACTTTTGTTTTGGGGGTCGGGACCGGGACAACTTGAGGATGGACGTCGTCGGTATCTCCGTTATTAGTAGGAAGTACCGTGTCCGTAGTAGCCTCAGGTTCACGTTCCGCTACCTTGGGAGGAAGAGAAGAAGAGGTAGAAGGAATCGTGGGTCCATTATATGAAACTCCACTTCGGGTGGTGATCGCCTTAACATCGCCCCTCGGGTTAGCGATCGTGTTGCTAGGAAGTGTACCTGAGCCCGAGGGTCGATCATTTAAAGACTTCTTAAGTTCAGAAATCTGGCTGACCAATAACCGGTTTGTTTCCTCTTGTGATTTCATGAATTGTTTCAACAACTCATCGGAGGAAGATTGGGATCGAACAACGTTTTGATTTTGGTTAGGAAAGTTTTGAACACAGTTGTTTTGAAAATTTCCTTGATTTTGGTTGTTATTACCCTGAAAATTGTTTCCCTAATGAAAATTTCCCTGATTAAAATTACCATGACCTTGATTTCTTTGAAAATTTCCTTGGTTTTGAAAACCCTGGTTTTGGCCGGAATTGAAATTCCCTTGGTTTTGGAAACCTTGGTTCATTCGATATTGGTTCTGATTCTGATTGAAATTTTGGTTCCGGTTTTGAGCATTTTGGTTTTGAGATTGATTGAAACCGGGAGGTCCAAGATAATTGTTGGAACGATAGCTTAAGAGATTACGGTCCCCCTGTGGTTGGTAAGAGTTACCCCCCGCATTGTAGGAACCTTGAGCAGCATATACATTCTCATGAGCGAAGCCACCGGTGGCTGGGCACTCAGTATATGGATGTGGACCACCACATGTTTCACAACTTTGACTGACAGCTCTAACTTGATGATTTTGATTCGTCTGGTGCATCTGTAGAATCGCAGTGGACAAATCATCGAGCTTCTTGGTGAGAGCAGCAATTTCATTAGAGGCTGGAGTGATAGATTTACATGAATCATTCCTCTCAGCTGAGGAATCCCAAAAATTTTGGTGGGCAGTCATGTTTTCAATAAGATCGTAGCACTCTTCAGGGGTCCTTTTCATGAAGGTCCCACCAGCAGCAGCGTTGATCGTATCATGATGACGAAGTGTCAACCCATTATAGAAGGTATCTATGATGGTGACAAGAAGCATGTTGTGATTAGGACAACGATCGATTGCAAGCTTATAGCGTTCCCATGCCTTAAATAAGGACTCGTCGGGAAGCTGTCTGAAGTTGCTAATATCGTTTCTCAATTTTGTTACCATGGATGGTGGAAAATATTTTGCTAAAAACTTGGTAACCATTTCATCAAAAGTATGGATCGAATTCTTAGGAAGACGATCAAACCAGGCAGTAGCATGATGAG
Organism: Artemisia annua; assembly: GCA_014162995.1. Lineage (NCBI taxonomy): Eukaryota > Viridiplantae > Streptophyta > Magnoliopsida > Asterales > Asteraceae > Artemisia > Artemisia annua. Next base: position 84,482 of record LBNU01008857.1, read on the forward strand.
TAAGAGAGTATGGAAAGAGATATAAGCGAAGGCCGTCTTCGGTGACACCATTCTGCTTCATACTCTGGGTGACGGTTAAAAATTTATCGAGATGCTTGTTTGCATCGTCACCGGGTAAACCGTGGAACTGGCACGAATTCTGGACTTGCTGGATCATGTGGTGCTTGAGTCCAAAATCTGTGGCTCCAATAGTGAGTGGTGCAATAGGTCCTCCCCTCCCTTGCATGGTGGGCTGACACAACTCCTCCATCATTCGGAGATCGGGAGCTGCTTCATCCTTAGGAGGGGGTGGTGGTGGTGGGGGCTCGTCGTCCATTATGACGGGTTCTTCAACAACAGTATATAATTCAGTTACGTTTCTTTGACTATTACGCCTTGTTTGGGAACGAGTGCGCATGCACTAAAAACAATCTCAATTAAAACAAGACCGAGGCAAAACAACAGAGAACTTAAACCAATAATCATAATATGAATGACTTCTTTGAAAAAGGTACACCAATTCACAAGGATACAAAGGCAAGTTTTACTCTTTAGTTTGGGAACTTATTAATGGTCATGCCCCCAGTTAGGTAGTATTCTGTCGAATGTTTCTCGATAGTGTCTTTTATGTATTTATTAACAAAAAAACAAAGATGTTTTTGGCTTTTTGTGGGTGTGTGTGAAAAAAAAACTTTTGGGAAATATTTTGGAATCGATTCGTTAACCGAAATCGTTCCTTTAAGACTACTCGCAGGGTGGCGGAAGAGAAGAACGTATCTCTTTTCAGTTCGCAATTTAATGTTAGAACTTGCCTTTACCACCTGTATAGGTTGTAATCTTAAAGAATACGAAGTAATTTAACTTCACGATTTGTTTTGTTGTTTTTGATTTTTTTGGTGTTGTTAACACTTTAGAAAAAGTGTTAATGACTCTTTTGATTGATTTTGATTTTTACAAAAATTTACAAAGTGGTGAAATTTGTACAAGGAGGGTTTTGAAAAATCACTAAACTTCTAAACGTTTTAAAACACGCAACAACCTCCCCGGCAGCGGCGACAAAATTTGGTTCCTCCCAAACAGACTAATAAATTAACCAAGGATGGTTAACAGGTCAAACCTGAGGGAGAGGAGAGTTCAATTTATGATCAGGTGTAAGCACAGTGTATTCCCGGGTCGTTATGTCCTAGCGAGGATTGAAATTGTATTTTTGAACGTTTATAGGATACAGTGATTTAGAGAAAGTAACAAGAAAATGATTGGGACTAATTACACTTAGCAGATATAAATGGAAATAAGACAGATAAGCAATATTAACAATTACTGGAAATCAGATAAACCTAAAACGTAATTAAATCTAAATCAAACGTAAACGCGTACAGGAAAAAAGGAAAATAAAGCAGAATTAATCCTAAGGGGGTGAAAATGACTTTTTTACAAACTTAATATTAAAATAAATTTATAAAAAGGGAAATTATTTTTTAGATTTTTTAAATTATTTAATATTAATTATTAATTAAAAACTATTTAATTACTTATTTAAAATAATTTAAATTACTAAAAATACTAAAATGACTTAGATAATTATGAAATTTTTTATAAAACTAATTAACCATCATAGGAATCCTAAAAAATTATAAAAAGTTTATAAAAATTAAAAATAAACTATTTTAGAAATTATTTACTAAATTATTAATTAAAAGTTATTTAAACTAAATTAATTATAAAAATTAGCAAATGAACAGTAAAAATTATGAAACTTTTTCTAAAAATACTTTATAATTTATAAAAGCTAGGAAAAATATAAAAAGTTCTAGTGATTAAAAATAAGCAGTAATGGATTTTATTTTTGATTTTTTAATTAAAACTAATTAAACTAATATTAATTATTATAAATACGAAATGAAAAGAGAAAATTATGAAAATTTTTAAAAAAATACTTTAATATAACAGGAACATAAGAAAAATATAAAAACACAAGTGCTTAATGAAAATGCTGAGAAAATAAGCAAATAAACTAAATCTAATTAAATAGAAGCTATCACTATTTTTATATTGTTGATTTTCTGATTTTTCTTTTACAAAACTATTAAAAAGCTAAAAACAACAAACTTTTGTGAAAACAACTTTTTTGAAACTCAAAAATAAGCTATGTGTGAGCTTATGTTCTCAACAGTGCACAAAATGGGCTAAAATGAAAATTTTAAGTTGAAAAAGCAACTAATAAGCTAACAAGACTGAACGAAGGACAAATTAGACTACAAACAAGCTAATTACACTGTAAATAAGCTAGAACATGCAAATAAACATACCAATGAGCCACAATAAGCAAATAAGCAAAATTCCAAATCCTATCAATCACACAGGCCAAATTGGCCAACTGCAGGCCTTAGTGGGGCCCACAAATAAGGTCAGGGGTCCAAGGGGAAACTGGAACCAATAAGCCAACCTGATAAGCTACTCAATAAGCCAAAAAGCACAGAGTGGGGTCCAATAATGAGCACTTGAGAGGCTTGTGAAAAAGCTTGCTCACTACTGATGAATCAGAGAACTCAGTTGGAGGAGTAAAATAGCAGGCCTGAATAAGCTAGGGGCAAAAGTTCCTAAACCCAAAATAAGCACTTATCTAAGAAGCTGGGTGGTTTAGGTTTCTAAAAAGCCAATAAGCAAAGGGTGGGGTCCACTAATGAAGACTATGGGGACTTGTAAAAATGGGCTAGTGAGCCTGGTGCAGGGGAGACAAATGATCAAACAGACAACTTTGAGTGAGCTTATTTATAAGCAAATGGGTTTAAAGTGAGATTTTCCTTTTGAAACAGATTAACAAGCTACCAAATAATACAAATCAACAAGAATTAGCTATTTCCAACTCCTAATAAACCCTAGAGATCACCAAGAAAATCTGTCAATTTTAACAGTTATGGTTTTGTTGACTTTTTGAGATTTTACAAAAGTTGACCAAGGTGAGATTTGATTGAGCCTAAATGATTAGAAATGATGTAATAAGCTAATATATGAGTAAACTTAGTTATGCTAACTACTTATGAGACTATATGAATGATTTGGGATCTTAAAAATCTAACCGTGACTGAATGCGAATGATTCAAAGGAGATTTTGACTTTTTGTTATTGGACCTAAGTATTTTATGGCCTAAATGAGCTAATGACACCTTATGTGAGTTATCACAACCACAACCAACAACAAATGACTACTGGAACACAAAGATTTCTACTGAGCCAAACACTACCTTAAACAACTAAAAATGAGATTTTCAAAGCAACTGAATGTTTTAAACCCTGAACATGATACATAAGCACACACATTGATATAACAAGCTGATATGAACATAGAAACAACAGTCTAAATCACCAATACCTATGAATCAACAATATGCAAGTTTGACAGTTAAAATAGGAAATGAGCATTCATGAAAACCAATGAACAAGCATTAGATTTTAGGCAATATCTAAACTAATAAACACCAAACAAGCACAGAGTACCAAGAATAATCAGTGATAAGCAATTGAACAGTATAATGCAAAAATTAAGAGATAAGCTTACAAAAGCTTTCCAAGCTAGAAACTGAGAACCAAGGGCCACAAGCACAACCTAAAGCTTCCCATGAAGCATCTAACCCACTGCCATCCAGAATATACAGTGCTCCAGCTTTCTTCTTTCTTGATTTTTTTTTATTTTTCACTGATTTTTCTTTTTTATTTTTATTTTTATGATTTTGTAAATAAAACAATCCTTAAGGGATACTTTGCTTATAAAAGCTTATAGTGAACTTAAATTGAGCTTATGAAACAGTAATGCAAGGTTTATAACATGATTGGAGTAAAAAGGGAAATTTCAAATGAAAATACCACTTCTGAATTAGAACTGAAATACTTGAAATTGAAATTGAATAAAGATCAAATTACACTATTAGAACTGATTATAGGATTTTTGAAGTAAATTTAACAACTAAGGATTACTTTTACACTAATTCGACATAAGAAACTACACTATGAACTACTACTCTGTCTTCATGCCTTCTTCTTCCTTTTATAGTGACAAATAGGGTCTTGTGGGTCCCACTTGAGCTTTCCCAGCAGTATCCTTGGCCATTGGATCACTAGGATTAATCCTAGCCTTCAAAATGTTTTTGGCGCCAAAATTACATTTGGCCAAATTGGGGCCTGTGAGTAGGGGTGTTATCGGGTCGGGTTGTCGGGTTATCGGGTTTATTGGGTCGGGTTGATTTTGGTTTTCAGGTAGAAGAAAGTAACCCGCAACCCGACCCTATAAGGAATCGGGTTATCGGGTTTGGGTTGATATCGGGTCGGGTTAATCGGGTTATCGGGTCTCTTGTTATTTTGCTCAATTAGTATTTCATGCCTTAAGTATGCTACTGAAAGCAAATTAATGCTAGGCTAATGAATATGGTAATAATTTCAGTTGAATTTGATGCTAAAAACCTTTGAATCTCTCTTAGCACATTGATGGCTGGTTGCTATTCATAAAAGAACAAAGAGAAACTAGTCGTAAGAAATGTTCGTGGCTCCTGTAAGCTAATTTGGTCGTAGCTAATAAATATACTCAAATATGTTGTATGTTGTAGCCTCTGCCACAAAAGGAATGGCATGTTCATATGTTGTTATTGAGGTCATACATACCAGCATTAGAAATATAAGTTACATAAGTTGGCATGAGTGTTTAGAAATTTGTAATAAGCATTTGCAAATTAAACTCACATATTTATGTTATACATGCTGTGTTGTACACTTTAATAAAGAAAGAGCAACAACTATCACTAAACTTAGGAAAAAAATTAACACTTGTTAATTGGCTTTTATTTAAAAATGAAAGATTTATTAATACGGCATTATATCTTATCGAGTTTATCGGGTTGACCCGATAACCTGATAAGAAATTAATAATGACCCTAACCCGACCCTATTAGGTTATCGGGTCTATCGGGTTGACCCGATAAACCTGATAAGCTAAGTTGGACCCGAATCAACCCGACCCTATAAGGCCTTATCGGGTTCTGGTCGGGTCGGGTCAACCCATTTGACACCCCTACCTGTGAGGGTGTAGGAGGGGGGTTATAGGGGTGGTGGAAGTGATGGGTGAGCAGAGGTGATGATGGGAAGCAAGTGGTGATCAAGTTGGGGTGGTGAAACCACTGGTGGTATTGGCAGTGGTATTGGGGGGGGGAGAAGGGTGGTTTTCGGGGTTTGACTATTTGACCCTGAGTATATACGGGGTGTAGGTTTGGTTAAGCTTTTGGGCCGTGGGTGGAGTTGGGCCACATGGAAAAGGGGTGGGCTTTGGTTAGTGTTGGGTTTGTGTTTGGGATTATTAATAAAGGGTCCGGTTGGTTTATGGACTAAATAACCACAAGGACTAATTATGCAATTTACCAAAACTTGAGGGACCTGATTTGCAACTCTTCCAAAGTTATCACAAGGGTATTTCTTGCCATATTTCAATAATACAAGGACTATGAATGATTATTCTCCAAAATTGAATTCCAGGGACTAAATTTGCCAAATTTGCAAAGTTGAGGGACTGAACTGCAATTTCTTCAAACTTTTCATCCAAGGACTGATATTGACAACTTTTGAATTTCAAAGGACCTTTGTTGACTTTTCTTCCAAAATAAATGCTCAGGGGCCAATTCTGTCAATTTCTAAAACTTGAGGGACCATTTCTGCCAATTTTGCAAACTTTTGCTCCAAGGACTATTTCTGGCATTTTGTGATTCCACAAGGTATTTTTTGACAATATGAGCTCAAAAGTGGTAATTTGCTTCCCCGGCTTTGGCTTTTGACACGTTTTCCAAACTCGTGCTCGTTTTTGTCCTTTTTGGCCTGATTTATGCCAATTTCTGAAATATCCGTTCCTGCACGATTACAAACACAAAAACACAATATCTTTGGCATTTATGATTAGTTTGTGTCTGTTTTGGTCTCAATTTGGCCAGAAAAAGGTGTGTGAATAAGCACACACCAATGGGTCACTCACATACCGTTGGACCAAGAGGCCTATGGTAGATAACATATACTAGTAATGGCACCAGAGAGGCATGAGGCATCATCATCAAATGAACAGTCACTCCTCCAAAAGACTCCCATAACTGTTCTGACCAGATTTCATATCCATACTTTTCTCCCTCAAACCTAAAACTGCAGCTACATCTTAACAATAAAGGATAAGAGGCATCATCAAAAACAGGATGTGAACCCATGGGCAACCAATGAAACTGCCTTATTCCAAACACTCATTCTAAAACAGAAATCATTCCCACGGCTCCAAAAATTCAAACCGAAAACCAGTTTCATCCGATGCATACATAACCATACCCTTTATTTTCCTTCATTATACACTCTCCTGGTATTAGTTTCATACACTCTCCTGATTTGTATTTATAGGAGAAAACTAGGGTGTGGTTATGGTCTTTCCGCTCACATATCGACGACCATGCTCGCGTTGCGAACGTATCTTTTCCCGATGCTCTCGCATGACGACCGAAGGTCGCGTTAGGTTCACATTCCCACTACTTCCTTACTCGCTTTGCGACTGTATTGCTCACGTCGTGGGCAGTGTTCATTAATCATTTTTTTCATACTTGAACACTTATCTTCCATAATTCATCATTTCTTGTCCTCATTCCGCAATCATTTCCCTTCTGATCTCCAATCATCGCCCTATAATCATTATACAAGCTATCAAAAGTCCCCAATAATTATCATAAAATACATACAATACAAAAGTCCTCAATAACTTTTGCTTGTCCTTAAACAAAGTTTCTATTAAACTTATTTAGACATTTTACAAAAAAATTGATAACGTAAGATGCTTATAGCACCGTATTCCTCATGAAACGACGATAGAAAATGTATAATGCACTAACAGCTAGCAAAAAGAGTATAAAAGAATAACACTCAATTGTTAAGTCGTGATGCATCTCTTACCATGGGCTTGTATAAAAATCATAAATCCATCGATGTGTCGTAAGCACAAAGTGTAATAATCAAAGAGGTTTTTTATTCAAGACATGAGATATATTTAGAAATTGATTTAAATAAAAATCACAAAATAAATCTATACTACTCATAAAGGAAAAACAGTCAAAGTGAAAAGTTGAGTTTTCAACACTTGGTCATATGAGAGAGAAAAATAATGTAATTAATACTCTTATTAAAACACCCCATTACTTAAAAATACAATGATTTATTCACAATGTACAACCAATTAAAACTACCAAATTAAATATGTAATATTTGAAGTTTATATTACTAAAAACAATTTAACGGATTACAATAAGATGGCAGGCAAACGAGCAACAAGTTGCGCTGCTTTACTAAAAAGTACAATAAAATTTTCATAATGTACAATTTAAATAAGCTACAATATAATCCATATGAGATAATTAAACACACTAATTAATGTTATATTTAAACACCCTAAAATGAAAAGTACATGTTATTATACACATTATACAAATTAATAAAACACACAAAGCTTCATACAACCTAACAAGTTGATAGTACATATAATTTTGAAAACTGGACGGGACCAAAGGGTTCAACCGGGAACCGGTGTCGCCACCGATTCGGCTAACCAATAAAAACCATCCGAAAACGAACCAGAGAGGACCCGTTGAAACCGATACAAACTGGTGAATCAGGCCTCATCGAGATCTATTTCTCCGGTTAATCGTCACAGGGTACTCGAAGGAAAAACTGAAAAGTGAAAAGTTGAAACTAAAAAAGGAAATGTTGAAAACATATATTTCAAAAGGAAACTATTAATACAAATCACAAACCGGGTTGACCCGGGACGCTTCAAACCCGGCGGGTTGACCCGGTTTAATTTGACCCGTTTTCGACCCAACCTAGCAAGTTGACCCTGTTTAAATCGACCCATTTTTCGACCGAAACGGTTCACCCGGTTGAATCACCCGGGTCGAACCGGGTTTCAAAACATTATGTTTAATTCCGAAATCTTCAAACTTTTATTATTTTTCGTTTATAACCTATAAACTTTTTTTTTATCAATAAACTATCTGTCGCTATAAAATCCCGTTGCTATGCACGAGTACTCGTCTAGTAGTTTAAAGTGCAAATTAAACACTACCCGTATTACTGGTAACTTCATACCTCTAGACTGGATAATCTTTTTACGCCTATGGTCGAGTGGTTTTCATAAAATTGCAAATATCACATTCGTAAAAAACCTGCCTAGCATAGACATAACTCATACTTACAAGATATCCTGCTTTATCCATCATTAACACATCACATAAACTATATCATTCTAGCTTCATCATTTCTATTAAATTTGTTATGTGTTATCGTGATATATATTGTTGTTGGAGGTTTTTCAAGATGCAGTTCTCGTATTCTTGGGTAGTGGCGTTAAGTTATTGTCTATTGTATACGTTTTACCCCATCATGTCTTGTTCCGACGATATTAAACATTGTAGTTGTTTTCGTTGTTCATCGTCATGATATTATCAAACATTGCTAAATTCATCTTCTAACCATACATGGTTATTTTCCATAAAAAAAACAAAACCACTTGTCCATATAATAAGCGCACATCACCAACAGATTCATATTCACTTGACACTAGTCCAACACAACAACCGTTAATGATTCACCTTAAAATTTGTCACCTTTTATCAGTGACTGTATGTATACTCATGTTATTTAACCTTATCAAAAACAACAAGAACAAACACTAATACTAAAAGAAAAATAGTTTGATACAACACATTTTTATTTTCACACTTATTAAAAGTGTGTAAAATTTTATTTGTTTATTAATATTTAATGATGTGTAAAAATTGATTACATTACTAATGTGAAATAAAATTGTAAAACAATAGATTTTTCACATTCATACTTGTGTCAAAAAAAATCTCTCACTTTTAAATGTGAAAAATTATAAAATTTCTCCACACTTTTATTGTAACACCCAAATTGTCCACACTTTGGTTATGTTTGACGACACGTAGCAGTAAGTATAAAGAATTTGTATGTTACAAATAACCTCCACACCTATAAGTGTGGATATTTTTTAAATTTCTACACACTTAAAAGTATGAACCTTTTTTTACACACTTATAAGTGTNAAAAATCTATTGTTTTATGGTTCTTTTTTTTTTTTTTTTTTTTTTTTTTTTTTTTTTTTTTTTTTTTTTTTTTTTTTTTTTTTTTTTTTTTTTTTTTTTTTTTTTTTGTAGTGTAAAGTACATATGATCTAATCATCTTTGGTATGACCATTACCACACATAACAAAAACAGTTTTTATCTAGCCCATATTTTTCCCAAGCAAAAACCAACTAAAAAGCATGTCAACCTGAACTCAATTTGATCTGATCATAAATGGTGCATGTGTTATGGGCAGCTTAACTGCATACCATGCAGCAAAACGCGGTCTTAAGACGTTACTTCTTGAGCAATTTGACTTGCTACACTACAACGGTGTATTTTACTCTTTAAATAATTTAATGAACTTGTCAAGAACTAGTTATGTCACAATTTGGACATCCAAAATTTGCGATTATAGTTTTGTGTTAGGCCCATTATTTTTGTTAAGTTTATTCAATTCAGATATTCGAAATTTCGGATAACAATTTTATATATCCGAATATCCAAATATATATAAGTTTTGGAGAACTTTTATGTGAGTTCCAAAATTGATATTTCATAAAATCTAACTTTTTACAACATTCTGATCAAATTTTCGGGTATCCGAATACGGATATTTTTTGAACACCCACAACCTAAATCAATAAATTCTAGAAAGTAAGTTGAATTTTTTGTCGAAAAATAATAAGATTACATAACATGTATATAAAGATGAAATGTGCGAACATATATAAAATAAATAAAACTAAATTTACGAATTTATTACAGTGTTAGCTAAATAAACATCTGTTACGAATATGTAATGCACATATTTTTTAATTTTTGAACTTTGGTGGTTACTTGTATCAAAACTAATATGTGACACATAATTATTGAATATTTGTATCTGAACTCAATTACAAGCTTGCTTGTGGACTTTGCAAGACAGAAATTGAGGTGGAAGTTGCAACACATGAAAACTTCGCAAAGGATTTCAAAATAAGGGCATTCTATATACTTCATTTTTTTTCGTCATTCATGTTATCGAACATGTGCATATATATTTGTCTATGTTATATAGTTGTATGATCAATAATATATACATTTATTTCATATGTTCGCGCATCTCATCTTTATATAAATGTTATGTAATTTGATTATTATTTGACAAAATATTCAACTTATTTTATAGGATTTTTTGATTTAGGTTGTGGGTGTTCAAAAAATACATTTATTCGGATATTTGAAATTTGATCAGAATTAATTAAAAATTTGGGTTTTATGAAATGTCGGTTTTGAAACTCATATAAAACTTTTCTAAAATTTATAGATATTTTGATATTCGGATATATAAAACTGTTACCCGAAATTTTGGATAACCGAATGGAAAATAATTAGCTAAAATAATGAGTCTAACATATAATTATCATCGCAAATTTTGGATATCCAATTTTGTGGTATAAGTAATTAATTATGAACAAGTCCATTAAATTATTAACAACAAAAAAATTATTGTCAAAAATATCAAATTTCATATTTCCGCTTTATACCTCAAAATACCATGAGACGACTCAAATACCATTACAATCGTATATCTATACTACATATAAAGCATGAATGACTCTCTCTCCAAAATTCTAAGACTTACAAAAAATTAAGCATGGTTTACAACACTTTAATGCACCCAATTTTCAGAATTACAACAAAGTAAGCATATTGTACAACAAAATAAAACATGGTGTCATTTTACGACCAAAATTCTATCAAACAACATTAATGCTATTAAAAAATAAAACACCCCTTCACCAAAAATTATCTAACTATCTTATAATGCATAAAGGCCTACTATTATTAGAATACTTAAAATTAAGCCTTACACATTTCAATGCTAAAAGTACAAGTGATTCAACACAATTATACATTTAATATCATACTACTTATAGAAATTCCCCTCATATTTAATTCTAACATACAATTAATACTAACATTAAATACAATAAATAAAACATTATGTACATTAAATACAATTAGTTAACTGATCAATAAATACAATTAATGCACTTATTAAAACACACCCTACATAAGAAATACAAATTAAACACAATTCCCGCATTAAATGTCACTAATACAAATAATAAAGCACATATACAAATATTCAAGCCCGAACGGGCACGGGCCAGGGCCAAACGGGCTCGAGCCTGAACGGACAAGAGCCAACGCGCTCGAGCCCGAACGGACACGAGCTAAACGAAAATTTTGATATCCGTAAATTTATTGTCAAAAAGAACATAATAAACTAAAATACATGATTCACAGGAAAATTTTATTTCAGGGTACCCGCAGCTGCAACGCGCGAGGACCCTGCTAGTAACCATTTATGCACAATGTACAATAGCTGCAACCAATTTTCATATTTACAACAAAATAAGCATAGTGTGCAACAAAATAAGTATGATTTAATTTTCATACTTATTTTCAGACTTACAACATTAATGCTATTAAAGTGGTCAATGTTATTAATGACTATAATGACTACTACTTACAAGAAAAGAAACATAGTGTACAACACTTTAATGCACATAATTTTTAGACGTACAAGACAAGAAGCATAGTGTACAACAAAACACCACATTAATGCTATTTAATGTAGTCAATTATTTAACTGGTCAATAAATACAATTAATATAGTTATTAAAACACTCATTACATAAGAAATACAAATTATCAAACATATTGTACAACCAAATTAAATACCATTTCTGCATTAAATTTCACTACTACAAATAATAAAGCACATTATACAAATATTCAAGCCCGAACGGGCAACGGGCCAAACGGGCTTGAGCCCAAACGGGCGAGGAAATTGTCACCTTTTTCATGCAGTCGTCACTATGTGTCACATGTAATTTAGGTTTTTACCTTATCAAATAATAAATCACATTATACATTATTAATCGAAAAATTTTATTTTAGAGTAGCCGCCGCTGCAACGCGCGAGTACCATGCTAATACCTCTTTGATAAATCTTTATCTTTTACACCTGTAACCTACGCCATGCCAGCGCACATTAGGACCAACAGATTGACATTCACATGACACAAGTCCAACACAACAACCATTAATTTTCATAATTATCATTTGTCACCTTTTTCATGCAGTCGTCACTATGTGTCACATGTAATTTAAGTTTTAACCTTATCAAAAACAACAAAAACAAACACTAAAGTACATATCATCTAGTCAATAATATGATCTAATCATCTTTCATATGACCACTACCACACATAACAAAACAAAATATAAAGAAGCTTTTATCTAGCCCATATTTTTCCTAAGCAAAAACCAACTAAGAAAAAAAACATGTCAACCTTACCTCAATTTGATCTGATCATAATTGGTGCAGGTGTTATGGGCAGCTCAACCGCATACCATGCAGCAAAACGCGGTCTCAAGACGTTACTTCTTGAGCAATTTGACTTGCTACACTATAGAGGTTCCTCGCATGGCGAATCAAGAACTATACGTGCAACCTATCCTGAAGCGTACTATCCCCTATGGTCATAGAATCCGAGAAACTATGGCGTGAAGCTGAAACAGACGCAGGTTATAATGTATATTTTAATACTGAACAGTTGGACTTGGGTCCGTTTGATAGTACTTCATTGTTGGCCGTGATAGCGAACTGTGAGAAGCAAGGGATTAGTCATAAAGTTATGGATAGTAAGGAGGTGCATGTTAAGTTTGGTGACAAGGTTAATGTGCCTGAGGGTTGGGTCGCGGTTGTGAGTGAAAATGGAGGTGTGCTTAAGCCTACTAAGGCTGTTGCTATGTTCCAGACGTTAGCGGTTAAGTATGGGGTGGTTGTGAAGGATAAGACGGAGGTAGCTGACGTGGCGGTTGATGAGGAGAAAGGTGGTGTGGTGGTGAGAAGTGGCTCGGGGGAGATGTTTTATGGGAAGAAGTGTGTTGTTACTGCGGGTGCTTGGGTTAGTAAGTTGGTTAGGAATGTGAGTAAAGGGGTGGTGAATTTGCCTATACAAGCCATTGAAACGACTCTTTTTTACTGGAGGATAAAAGAGGGGTGTGAGAAGGATTTTACGATTGGTAAAGGTTTTCCGTCTTTTGCTAGCTATGGTGAGCCGTATATTTACGGGACGCCTGCTTTCGAGTTTCCTGATTTGATTAAAGTGGCGGTTCATGGTGGTAGGGAATGTGATCCAGATAGCAGAACTTGGAGGCCTGCTGCGATGGTTGTTGAGTATTTGAAGGAGTGGCTTAAGTTGACATTTGGTGATCGGGTTAAATGGGAGGATGGACCGGTGATGAGTCAGTCGTGCTTGTATTCGATGACACCGGATGAGGATTATGTGATTGATTTCTTGGGAGGTAGGTTTGGTGAGGATGTTGTGGTTGCGGGTGGGTTTTCGGGCCACGGGTTTAAGATGGCTCCTGTTGTTGGGAGGATTTTGGTGGATTTGGTCGTTGGTGGGAAGGTGGCTGCGGCGAAACTGGATGAGAAGATTAAGTGGTTTAAGATTGGACGATTTGAAGGGAACCCAAGAGGAAACGTGAAACATTTTGAAGATCAAGTTCGGTTTAGAGAAGTGATCTCTCGAATGTAATCCCTTAATTAATTGTTAAGATGATAAATAGTGTTCAAAGAGCGAGTCTCCCATGTAAGCCTACATGGACTGACAGTCGTACTTGTTGACATTCTATTCGAATTGGTAGAGTACCAATTGCAGGTCGTATGCGTTTTGCAAGTTTTTGGTTACAGGTGTCTAGAACTTAAACTAAAATCTAGGTGTATGAAAACATAAACTACTCGAGGTCAAACAGTAATCTTCTAAAACATTGATAAAAAAATAAAAAATAGTAAGACACTAATCAGCTCTGACAAAACCAACTAATATGTAACCCAAAAATAATGGTTAGAATATAAGACACAATGAGAGATAATTCTACCTTCATGAACTCCTTTATCTTTGATTATATTTCTTCTTTATCTTTGATTGCTATGTTAGGCTAAATCACTTGTTAGTGTATAATTTTATTTTCCTATTGATTCTTTGATTAATTGCATGTGTTTGCTAGGTAGTTAAAAAGTTGTTAGGGAATCTGTCCTATCTTAGCTTAAGCAACTTATTAGATACTTGAGTTATAGGTTAATTATTCATCTGTACCGTGAGGTTAATCTACAAGTCTCTTTAGTTAGAACCGGTTATTTCATGTGTACTAGATAGTTATTGGTGTATATCCGTACCGGGGCACATTAGGCTCTTAGTGGTATAGAATTGTGGTTAATAAATCCACATGATAGGTAATTAGGAACATCATGCATTTTATTAATCAAATCGTGACGAATCAATAGGTAGAATTAAAAGGTAGCAAGGACTAGTACACCCTAAATACATACACATTTACCTCCCATTATTCACACCAAAAAATTATTTTTCTTGCATTTTTAGGTTAATATTTGTTTAAAACAAATCTCCTCAAAACCTGATTTTTACTTGCTTTTCATTAAACATAAAATACAAAAATAATCATCTCCCGTCTTTAAATCAGATTGTAATACTCTACGAACACAACAACAACAACAACATATTACACCACAGTCTATAGATCTTCCCATACTCTATGAACACAACAACAACAACATCCTACACTACAATATATATATCTTCCCTGTCTTTAGATCAAATTACCTCACTATTCTCTTAGAGAACGATCATCCCCAGTCTTGCCTATAATACACTACATTGATTAGGTACACCTCCTAGCGGGTTATAAAACTTCGTTGTTACAACCGTCGCATCACTTGCATTTGATAATGATTATGAGCCAAGTTTGACCTGGAAGCTCACCAAAAGATGGCCCGGAAGCTCACGAAAGATAGTCTGGTAATCTCTATTATCAGTCCAGCATCATATAATTACCCCATTATATAATACTAGACTGAGGGGGACTTGATAGCGTAGATATCAATGGCCCAAGCCCATTAAGCGCACGTCAAAATTTGGCCCATTACCAACACTTGGATATGCCCAACTCAACATACAAGTGTTCCCAGGCCGCACATGGCATGGGAAGAACTCTTAGGCCGCATAAAATGCACGCATAGATAACTGTCATCGAACTATCACCTAACGCTTAGGATATGGTACCTGACGTGTGACAATAGCAAGCACACGACCAAAACATGGAGCATGCACGATCATGTACCAACCGCATTGAGCCAAGTAAAGAATGTCACATGTCATTCCTGTATGCCCATCAAATGATCAACACATGGCATGTCCACAGCCGTTGATCACCCACATGGGTTTTATCCCTAAATCCTAGATACCACCCTATAAACAGCGATGTATCACACACAAAAAGATGATCACTCTCTTCACATTTTTCACACACCGTGAATACACATACTTGGTTTGTTTGAGTGTTACTCTAGCTCTTTATTTTTAATCATATCTTGAAGTCCTTATCGTTCAATAGGGGAAACCAAACAACACAACCATCCCAATCCAATCATAATCACATTTTACCACATCATACGTAAACACCATATAACAGATTGAAGTAATTTAGAGATTGAGTTCTTCATAATTTCCTAACCATGGCCCTTTAATTCATGTGTATATTTCATCAACTCATTAGAATTTGAATGGTTTGTTTCTTACACTTATTAATTTAAATGTAAAAGTATAGCATTATGCATTAGTTAATTATTACTTTTGAATTTGTCATGCAATTTCACTATTTCAGGATTTAATCAACAAAATCATTGATTTGCATAATCACATGGCAACTAATCTATATCTCGTATCAATTTATTATAACAAAATCAACCACTTGCAATATCTAATTTATATATTGCATCACTTTAATCAATTGACTAAGAAAAACAATCATTCAATTAACGTATAGTGTACCCTATTTTAACGCCCCTAATTCCAATGAATATAAATACGCGTCGTTTTGTTTTGTATAACAACACAACACCTTATCAAAATAATATTAATTAATGAGATTTAAACCGCTCTTCATGCGACATGTTAAATTAATTAAACATATATAGGATTAATCTCATGTAATCACATCATAACAAGAATATCAAAGTAAACTTATTTGACAGTAGAACCGACTCAAGATTAGAATTATATGATGAAGTCATAGCATTACGGTTAATCAATTCCGGTAGTGATATCAATAATCTGATGGAGTGATTCTCACAATTGTGTGATTGTTAATTGACAAGATACTGATTATGAGTTTGTTATGATAGTTACTTTCATCAAAAAAACTATCATTTGGTAGTTAGGATAAATTATGTCATTAAAGCATAGTTAAAGGTCTAAATGATCAAAATGCCAAACGGATTATTCTAACATCGAGGTGCAACGTTTCTCGTCTCTCATCTTAATAAATGTGTAAAAAAAATGTATGGATTTAGTACCAAGTTAAATGGGTAATTTTGTTACGGGTTAACTTGAAAAGTTGTGGATTACTATGACATTTGTGTTTCAAATCAACCCAACCCATAGCAAAATAAAACATTTAATAATAACTCGGTTGTGGATTACTATGACATTTGTGTTTCAAATCAACCCAACCCATAGCAAAATAACACATCTAATCAATAACTCAATCCGTCCAGTTTTTCACATATGTTAAGATGAAAAACATCAAACGATTGGACAAGTTAAATACAACAACCATTAATTATTCACCTTATATAATAGTGTCTATCTAGCTCATAAAATCATCCAAATATACGATCCCGTCAAGCAAAAGCAAGTCAATCTTTCATAGGATCTTAAAAGGCATGGGATCTTAAATAAGATCTCGATCTTACCATAGGACCGTAAAATCTTGATCCGATTTGATCCTACCTCTGTTTAATTAACTTACTAACAAACTATAAATGAATAAATTTTGTTAAAGTAAAACAATAAAATATGTGTGTATAATTATAAATGTTTTATAAGAGTAAAATATGTAAATGTTTAAATTCAAAAATTCAGCCGATTATATTTTTAGTATTTTAAACCATTACGTGTTGCATTTTCACATTATTATAAGTTTTAAAACTCTCTTCACATTTTTAACACACCGCGAATACATATACTTGGTTTGTTTGAGTGTTACCCTAGCCCTTTATTTTTAATCATATTTTAAAGTCCTTATCGTTTTATATGGGAAACCGAACAACACAACCATCCCAATCCAATCATAATCACGTTTTACCACATCATACGTAAACACCATATAACATATTGACGTAATTCAGGGATTGAGTTCTTCCTAATTTCCTAACCATGGCCTTTTAATAGACATAAAATAGTAGAATCATATGAAATATATGAATGAATCATTAAATTATTACTTTATTATGGCCGTTGGCCATTAATTCATGTGTATATTTCATGTAGTCATGAGACTTTAAATGGTTTGTTTCTTACACTTATTAATGGGACAAGTTATACATAACCCCCCAAAAAAGCAAACGGTACCCCCTACCTCCATGTTTTTTTATGTTTTTTTTATTTTATTTTTTTTATAATTTTGTTTATATTAATAAACTATAAACCTAATAGTATGGAACAGAAAATATAAATTTTAATAAGCCAAAAGCTTAAAACTGACAGAAAATACGAAACATATGCTGATAAAAAATTGTGTTGTACTGTAAACAGAAGGGGCCGGGGGTGCTTGGACAAAACATCACATCAGAGGGTAACTATAGTAGATCCCCTTATTAATCTAAAGTAAAAGTATAGCACGATGCAGTAGTTAAGTGTTACTTTTGAATTTGTCATGCAATTTCACTATTTCAAGATTTAATCAACAAAATCATTGATTTGCAGAAGCACATGGCAACTAATCTATATCTCGTATTAATTTACTCTATAACAAAAATCAACCACTTCCAATATCTAATTTATATATTGCATCACTTTAATCAATTGACTAAGAAAACCAATCATTTAATTAACGTATAGTGTACCTTAGTTCAAACACCCCCTAATTCCAACGAATATAAATACGCATCGTTTTGTTTTGTACAACAACACAACACCTTATTAAAATAATATTAATTAATAAGATTTAAACCACTCTTACATGTTAAATTAATTAAACATATATAGGTTCAATCTCATGTAATCACATTATAACAAGAACATCAAGTAAACTTATTCGATGGTAGAACCGACTCAAGAAATTATATGATGAAGTCATAGCATTAAGGTTAACCAATTTTGATAGTGAAGTCAATAATCTGACGGGGGGATTTCAAAATTGTGTGATTGTTAATTGACAAGATACTGATTATGAGTTTGTTATGATAGTTACTTTTATCAAATAATTGTCATTTAGTAGTTAGGAAAAGTTATGTCATTAAAGCATAGTTAAAGGTCCAAATGATCAAAATGCCACATTAAAAAGGATTATTCTAACATCGAGGTGCAATATTTCTCGTCTCTCATCTTAATAAATCCGTAAAAAAGTATGGATTTAGTACCAAGTTAAATGGGTAATTTTGTTACTAGTAAACTTGAAACATTTGTAGATAACCATGACATTTGTGTTTCAAATCAACCTGACCCGTAGCAAAATAACCCGTTTAATCAACAACCCAATCCGTTCAGTTTTTCACATATGTTAAGATGAAAAACATCAAACGAATGGACAAGTCAAACACAACAACCATTAATAATTCACCTTATATAGTACTGTCACCCATTGTTGTTAAGATCACGATCTGGCTTTTAAAATCTTCCGATTTTACGATCCCGCCATGAAACGCCCCGTTTACCGATTTGACCTATTATTACAACTTTTCGTGTAAATGATTTGACTATAACAGACCTCATGTTACTCTTTTTTAAAATCATACAACTCTATTACAAACCAACCTTGAAAGTATTTTTTAATAAAACTAAACTCAATTACCTTCAAAACGATGGGTGGCACAACTCCTAACGACTTACGGTTTGTGAGATATGAATTTTTGAAAATCGACAAAATCGGTCAAAACACATCCAGCCGATCGGTAGGGCCTTCCAGCCAATCGGCAAGGCCTTACAGCCGTTTGGCAGGGCCTTCCAGCAGATCGGCTAGTCCTCTAAATACTCGAAATCGTTTTCATAACTTTTTTTCGAAAAACCAACCTCCCAGACTTGATAATTAACCAAACTTTATAGAATACTTTAAAACATCATAAATATCATTTATATGCATAAACTTGTTTATAATTACCCGCGAAAACGTACTTTACAAAACAACGGGTGTTATGCCAAACACCTGTTTTAACCCGTTTTCAACTCAACTTTAACATAACTTTACAACATACTTTAAAACCTATAAATACAACTCCAAACCTGTAACAAGACTAAAATATACATATCATTTTCAAAACTATAACATGACAACTCATTTGCAAACCATTTAATGACACTTAGGGTTCAACATAGATCGAGCTCGGTATCTAAACTAAGCTCTGAAGGATAAACACGTCCCTCTCTTTTATTCCACATCCATAAGCTTTATCCAAGACTTATATAATCCTCGTTACCTACAAAAACATCAACAACTATAATGGTAAGCTTTCGCTTAGTAAGTAACTAAGTTACTACATGATTAATACATCAATCCACACATATGCAACATGAACAGTTGACACTAATCCAACACATTATACCATCTTATCTCGCATTCAAACACTTTAACAATTAACATAGGGTTAATTCTTTCAAAACGTACCATACTTGCCCAAAAAATCAGTTTTGAGTATCGACCTTTTTTTTTTCCTCATTGGTGTACTAAACTTCAAAATTTTGGCCTCTTTTACGCACTTTGGGACGATTTTGCCCCTCAAATCTTTGAAAATTCAGGGGCAAAAATGTCATAAAATTGTACGAAAATGCGTAAAAGAGGCAAAAAATGCAAGTTTAGTACCCCAATAAGGAAAAAAAAAAGGTCGATACTCAAAAGTGATTTTTTGGGCAAGTATGGTACGTTTTGGCATAATTAACCCATTAACATACTATAACCACAAAACTATAACAACCTTAACACATAACAACATCATTACATACCTCAGCAATTCCATAACCCTAGACTAACTCTAGAGTCATTTTACTAAGCAAGTCTCCTATTATACCATGCTTTCTACTCCAATTACTTTCAATCTTATCACATTTATTCAAAAACACATAATATGCAAATATCCATATTAAACACATAGTAACCATAGCTACTTACCTTAGCTCCAAGCTAAGTTGTCATTATATCAACATCATCATCAATGTCATCATTCTCCTCTTTTGCAATCTAGGCCAAGATCATATGAACATAACAGATAATCAAACTACTATAACAATGGTTAATACAACCATAACTCACCTCACTCCTAACAACTCTAATCATCATATAAGATAAATTGATCAATAGATAATTATTACCAACTTTAATCACC
>LBNU01008859.1:2605-29113 GCA_014162995.1 Artemisia annua
TTGGTGGGGGAAAGGAAAGAAATCCGCCTCTTTTTTCCGCATGCTTTTAGAACAAAAGGTTTTTCACCCAAACGTCAACAGCAATGGCAGCATCTGTCTTGATATTTTGAAGGAACAATGGAGCCCAGCTTTGACAATTTCCAAGGTCTTATTGTCGATTTGCTCGCTGTTGACGGACCCTAACCCAGATGACCCTCTTGTGCCCGAGATTGCTCACATGTACAAGACGGACAGGAGCAAGTACGAGACAACTGCACGAAGCTGGACCCAGAAGTATGCCATGGGGTAGTTTGCACTCTGCAGCCCACCCATTATTTTGGCTATTGGTACTTATCTGATGAAGAAGAAATGTATTAAATGATTGAAAAATATGTGGATTGTGTTTTCATGTGTTGCAATTTGTAAGATAGGGTTTAGAGGAAAATGTAACAAACATGCCTCTCTCAGACTTTTTTACTCCTATTTGCTTGCTTTCCCAAACAATCTAATCTTGTTTTTAACTTCCATGAACATCGAATTCTGAACATTATAATCTCACTTAATTTTGTTATACAGGTGTAGACGTGTAGTATAGAGCAAAAACTAACAATCTCATTTGCGATTCTTATAGTTTGTAAAACCTGAGAAATTTTTTCAGATTTCTTTGCTTGGGTTTTCCAAGGTGGCTGTATGATCAAATTAGTTCGGGTAGTAACAAATAAATTCTAGTGCATGTTAAAATGGATGGGTTGGTTCGGGTGGCTTGAACTTCTCGACTAGTTGTTCATTTTACAAATATTTGAATAATAAATTGGGGTGGGCCGAGTTGGTTAAGGAGCTTGTGACTATCATCGCCAAAGTGTGTGAAGGTTACAAGTTTAAACCGTACTTGGTGAAAACAAACTTGAAGTGGCCACAACTCTCGCCCGGTTCAAGTATGTGTGGTGAATGGTGATGGGTTTAAACTTTATAGAATAATCGGCTAAAATGTCAAAAACTTTTGGTTACCAGAAAATTTAGTTTATGACTTTATGATAACTTTTTCGTTAATTTACAGCAGTGTATAGCTCAAGACACGATTTTGGGCCCAAAAGTTATATGTGGGCCTAATGTACAATCTCTAACGAATAACAATATGGGCTCCACTATTTATAAACAATTACTCGCCCAAAAAGAAGTATTCACGCTTTCACGTTATGGAAAATGAGATGAGTTGACATTCGAAAGTTATATGGAAAGCATGTTAGCTGTATGCAACATAACTAATCTTTATACAAAACTCAAAACCTAGTTGATGGTATTTGACCATCAACAAAACTTATAATTAAAAAGATTGTCAACAATTAATGGTTAGATTGCTATATATACTTCCTACGTGTTCTTTAGTGCTATTTTTATAACTTTTATTATGCCTTGTTACTATGGAATATCCGAATATGGATAAAAATAAATAAAAACATTAAGCATTGTTTAAGCTAAATATCAGAAGTCAACACTAGTTCTTAAGAAAGAGTGACCATCATTGTGTATATATATGGTTTTAGTTTTCAAAAACTACAATAAAAGAAAATATCACTATGCTTGGTTTTAGTGTATTAAAAAATAAAAATAAAATTAGAAGTGGAGAATGGTTAAGGAAGTAAGTACATGCAAGAAACATGCACACATAAGAAGCCATTAATATGAAAACAAGGATGTGAGCTACATTTTGACCAACACTAGGCTTTCTCTCCTCCCTTTTCACTTGCTAAAAAACATCGTAAAATGAACCTAATTCCAACAAATTAAATACTGTATTATTGCTGTTTTCATTCATTGGAATACAAAAATATAAGAAATATTCAAATTTACAGATAATTTAACAAATCCGTTTTATTATTACCACATAAACAAAACGGCCAAAAACTGAAGTTTACCCAATACAAATCAAGTGATCATAACCATAATAAATTTGTATACCTATAGTAAGTTCATATAGAAGAAAAGATTGCGCAATTTTCGAAAGAGGGCAGTAATTTTTTGTGTGTGATGTCTATGAGAGGTAGATCGTGGAATATAGTTTAAAGTTTTCTAAACTTCTTATTTCATCATTAGATACTAATCATACTATACAAGTCATTAAGAATATTAGATAATGCAGTTTAAGAGAAAATAAAACTAGTTGTTAGCATCGATAGGTGTGTTTAATATATAAGTAGAAAAGTATAATATAAGAGCATTAGTTTGCTACTACTACATACACCTACATGTTTTCCCTCATTTCTTGCACTGTGCCTTTAAACAATATATATTGTAGCCTTTATTCATCTCTTGGCCACTTTGAAAAGGTATGGTACCCCCTCAAACGCAGGATCAAATCATTTGTATCAATGTTGTTGGATTGATTGTCAAATCAAAGCTTAACACAAATCCAATAGATTAGATGCAATGTTTACCACTCCCTCACTTTTTATCACAATGTTACATCACCACTTCCCGCACCTTTCACCCACAATGATCATCACTTCATTCATATTTCTTTTAAAATATTCACTTAATACAAACGTACCCTACAAAATACCTCACACACTCACAAATCAAATAAATAACAATTAAAACATCCATTGGGGCCCACATATGCACGGAACACGAGAAGTCACCCAGCTCACATTTCCCTTTTTTTTCCTTCCTGGCGCGTGACCCGAGACCCCTGCAATGGGTGTGACGCGTGAGAGTACTGGTCAAGGGTGAGGCTTCACCCCATTACCCCGAGTCTTACGTGAAATGTAAAGTTGGTGTAAAAATAAAATTATCGTTCAAAGTTCTAAGCTCTATATTTGGTTCATTTGTGAACATGAAAACTTTACCACGGCATGCCACTTGAAAATTTAGACAAATCTATTGCGGCAAAGTTTTTAAGTTGAGAAATGATACATGGACCTAAAAATAGACTTAATTGTGGACCTAAAAACATGTGGCATGATCCTGATGGCTGCAGACAGGGACTCACTTATTTAACAACCCATCAGGATCATGCCACATGTGTTTAGGTCCACTTTTAGGTCTATTTTTAGGCCTATGTATCATTTCTCTTTTAAGTTTTAGTTATAGATTCATAGGCATTTCAAATGAACCGAATGTTATAATCTAAACTCTATTATCAGACATTTCCAGAGTCCTCATGGCTTCATTAACGAAATGATAACAAAGTTTTCATATTATTTATATGTAAACTATTAGAGTCGTTTAAATACAATTAAATGAGTTAAGTTAGTTAACCTAAGAGTGGAGAATGTATCAACTCTCTAGTCAAGATCTAGGGACAAAAGTGGCATGAACCCTGGCTTTTACCATTCAAACCGTTTATTTTATTCCATAATTAAGTATAGCTTTGCGAATTACTTTACAATATTTTAATAAATAAGTTCTGCATATAGATTGCTAAAATGACAAAATATAAATAATACCACGTGTAAACCATTTTAATAAGACATCAAACAGAGGGGTCGTGCACACGACTTAGAGAAAAAGACTTGGACCCTATAAAATTAGGGCACCTCACTTTAACTAAACTAATTATTCGTTAAGCATATTTTTTAATATTTATTAATTCTGCTTTAAAATTTTCTTTGTTAGGAAAACTGAATTCTCCAGGCCACCGGATATCTCAGTTACTTAATGATAACATGACGTTAATTCTTAACTTTATAATTGCGATTTTCTTGCTAATTTAACGGTAACATTCTTGTGTACGTACACAGGGACAGAACAAGGACCAAATATGACCGGGTGCATAAATTTTTTGGAACCATAATATAAAAACACAATTTTATGGACCGGGTGCATTTAAAATAAAAATTGATGTTTTTTTCAAAAATTAACAATATATCGAAAAAATCCATAGGGTTCTCAGGCCCGCGAAAAACCCCTAGCTCCGTCTCTGTACGTACATGTGTTTTAGAAACGGCCAGTATTCATCAAGCAAGATTCATATTAGCTTACATTAATGTTTTTCTATTGTCATTATGATGTAGTTTTGATATACTGTTAAAATTAGATTAACTAGATTATTATGAAATTTTAATAAACTGAGCCAAAATTATAAATTAAATTAACCTGAACATATTCTGGAATAATAAACCTTAACCGTCCGTATTTATATTTGGGCTACATTCCAAGCGTATGTAAGTACATTTGTGTTCCCTACCTAAAACCTCAGTCATTTATTGATTCTCAACCATAATTACTTCAATTATACAACATGAGTCAAACCATTTCAAACATATTTGGTGTATATCTCAAGCAACAATTATTAAAATTATATTTTTTAAAGATTGAAGAGCTGTAAAACTACGGCCTATGTATTTATCGACAACGTAGATATAGTTTTCTACTTTCTTGTAAAAAGGCTACATCTTTTTAAAATAAATACCATTGAAAACACATCATCATATATGCATCCTAAAACAAAATCCCTCAAAATAAATATAGTTTTCTCACCACATTATTGATCACCCCATTTAGCTTGTCCAACATAATGTAAGAAAAATATAAGAGCTCGTATAATAATATTCGTGTTTAAATGATCTTAAAATGTCACAAAACTTGTAGAGATGAAAATGTTAGATGATCGAAAACCCGTTCGTATATATATATCTTTATTATTTACCATTATTTATAATGATAAAACCCTAGATGCCTCTAAACTCATAAACCGGGATTGGACCTACTTATCCCCTAATACTCCCCCGCAATCCGAGCAGCGAAATCACGAAGAGCTTGGACTGGAGTAGCAAACTAGAAAAGAAAAGAAAAACAAAACATTAACGTAATAAAGGCATAACTTTAGTTAACTCGTAACAAAACCGTACCAAAGGTCGACTTTAGTCGACTGGTACCAACGGTCGGCTAAATCGACTGGTAACAAATCTGTACCAACGGTCGACTTTATGAACTGATACCAACGGTCAACTTTAGTCGACTGGTAACAAAGTCGTACGAATAATCGACTAACAAACAAACAATAAAACAACTTTAACTCTTTTTCTTTTTTTTTTACCATAAAGATATGCATTAAAATCATATGAATTAATGTTTGACAAACAAAATAAAATTCGTAAACATGATCAAACCAAATATCTTTTACCAGAAGAGATTACAAAAGGTTTAGCCGAGCATCTCGATAGTTGAACATGAACATTAACATCGAAGAATTACGGGGATATGAGTTTAATTATGCTAGAATATGAAAGTGGAGCTCATAATCCGCTTTAAAATTAGTGTGTATTTTGAAAATTCTTAAAGTTTTAGAAATATTCACTAATTACTCATTATCATCTCTTTTCATTAATTAGTTGAAATCTAATTAAAGTAAACATTTATTTCGGAATAATTCAAAATAAAACTATGAACATTTACTTGAAGACGGATGGAGTATATAGTTACTTTTGCTTAAACAAATATACAAATTACTTATGGATTATAAAACAGACAGTGCATGAATTTAACTTGTATAATACCAAGTTACCAACAGTTTCTTAAACAATTGATATGATTTTGATGTGCCATAAATGAGATTCTGAAGAGTAATTAGAGAATATTTTTCTTGACTGAAAATAGTCGGTTATCAATTAATCGATCTTGATTAATCTTTACATTTCTTAAATTAGAAAGTCGGGCGTGGAATGTACATGCAGGACAAGTAGCCTCTAATTAAAGAGAGGAGAAGACAGTATTACAATACTAGGGAGTATTATATTTATAGTTTTGACTATCAAGTTTATATTCATAGATCATGAAACTATCATAACAGTATGTCAGTATGTACATGCATAATTACTGAAAAAACTACATTCTATATATTGCATTACAGATTAATCTATATCTCTACAAAACAAAGTTAACATGATCATTTCAAGTTAATAGAGTAAAACTTTATATATTAAGGAAGAGCATTGCTAAAGCCTCCTACAATATCCTCCTACTAATCCTTCTACACACACAACAATCTTATATACGGAGTATATTTTTTCCACTCATTCTCTCTGTGCATCCAAACTGTTAGTTCTGACACTTGTCATAATACTGTGAGTGAAAAGATAAATAGGAAGTTTTGGTCAGAGGATTTAACATTTCTCAATTAAGGGAATATTTATTCATCATCCTTGTATTGTAGCGACTGTAGAAGTAGAAAGGAAATTAAGATATTTTTGTTGTCATGTATTTATTAGTAAAAAAATAAAAAGGTGTTGCACGTAAACCCATAATTAAATAATGTAAAATCTAGTGGCAAAAGGGTGAGTCGGGCACGTCAGTATCACGTGGATAGAAACACGTGACAGTCACGAGGTGGGTGACCGGCGACGGTAACGGATTGACACAGACAAATTAGGTTGACTCCCCCACCGTTGTTGTTGCTGAGCCTGTCACTTTTTTTGTTCTTGTACAGTAATTTTACTTTTAGTTAATTAAGTGTATTTACTTATTTCATTAACTGTCAAGCATATTTCTTTATAACCTTTTGTGTTTTAGACGGGTGTTACCAAGGTTATGAATAGCGCGAGGCATGGCGTGTCGTCATGACCAAGTTTCACGTTTTAGCGGTCGAGGTGAAGCTTTTGCATTTATAAAGCGTGGCATAAGGCGGCACAAAATATGAAAATACTTATATATTTATATTATTTTTCATATATATCGAGTTCACAAATAGATGTGGCATAAGGCGGCATAACGCATGGCATTACGGCATGACCAAGCATCACGCCTTTTCAAGGCGTTTGGGCGCCTTTTAGAACTATTGATGTAAGTGACGCAAGACGTGAAATTGAATTTGGTTGACCATAATCTAAAGGTTGATAATGAAAATCAAATCTCCGAGGTATAAAACTTAAACAAAAAAACAACTCTTAAAAGACAAGTTTATTCATAATTCAAAGTGCAATACAATGATAATGAGCTCTATATTTATAGGTGATAGCATCAAATAATATCATCTTTTGGTTATAATTATCTCATGTTTATTGTTTTGTTTATAATATTTTGATGATATTTGGGATTGATTTACTTCTTATTTGCATAATAGTACAAACGAAGCAACGTAACGGAAAGACGTGAAAAAGAACCAAGAACGAAGCTTAATGAAGAAATTTGGATTCAAGCCTGCTACGACGTAGAGGGACTTTTACCCTTTTACGTCGTAGAGAAGACCCTCAGGAAGAAATCCTATCCGAGACCTCTACAGCGTAAGGACATCCTTGCCTTACGGCGTAGAGGGATGAAGTCATGATGAAAAGGCTATTCGAGAGCTCTATATGTAGAGGGATTCTTCCCTTTACGACGTCGAGAGATGCAGATTGATGGAAAAAATTAGACGAGACCTCTACGGCATAGAAGTCATCATGCTCTCTACGCTTTAGAGACACCGAGCCCAACTAAACCTATAAATACAAATCCAAAAACGTATTTAGGTTATCATTCATTCCTCAATCGATTTAGGGTTTCTTCAAGGCTCGTTTCCACCATTTTCAAGTTGCATTCAAGAAGATTACATGACATCATCTAACACAATCAATAGTTCAATTCGGTTTGATCATCAAAACATAATGAGTTTGTTTACTTATCTATATTTATTTACTCTTGATTTGGATGTCAAACATGATTGTTGGCTAAACACTTGTGTGTTAGCCTTGTTATGAACTTATAATTCGATTGACAATATTTAAGCGTTTAATTGTGGTTTTATTAGATAACTTACATGCTTGTTTCCCGATCCTTATGTTTTAGTGTAAAGGTGTTAATCCCTTTACAGCGTAAAGACTTAAAGTCTCGAATAAATCCTATTCAAGAGCTCTACGACATAAAAAGGAAGAAAGCTTTATGTTATAGAGACCACAGTCTTCTACATCTCTTAACCTTGAATCTTTTCCACATCATTCCCCCATCACCTAAAGAGAACTCGCCCTCGAGTTCTCACCATTAGTAGCTACATCTACCTCGAACAAGCTCTCACAAGGATGCTTATCCATTGTATCTTTGAATTCTACATTGACTCAAGTGCTCTCTTCATATTTCATTACACGTCTACCACACTCCCAATGATCAACCCATAACCCTAAACATCGGTTGTGTAATCCTTAACAAGAATCACCAAGATTTCAATTACAATAAAGATGTTTTCTTTGTTTGTCATTGAAAACTTTATTTGATTCTCAATAATCATATTCATAATTAACCCATAATCAAATTCGCAAACCTTTGTACCTTTAATAACTTCGGACTCGGCAACTTCATCTTTAAGATTCTTCGAAACCCTATAATACTTTGTCATTTCAAGTACTTCAATTGATGCTTCTATATTAGGTAGAGACTTTGTTGAAGATCATACTTGCCCTTAACCACACATCGACAAGGTCTTCCTAATAATATATGGCACTCATCAATGTCATCTACAATATAAAGTACTTCTACTTTATAAATTTTCCAATGGTAACTGCTCCCTTACTAACTTGGTAACCCTCAATTAGACAAACTTCTATTAGTAATTTTAAGAAATCTACCAATTTTCTTGAAAGAGAACTTTTTAAGCTATAACCATCAATAATTAAAGAACATGCCGAATTATCTATTAAGATTTTCGGACGGATTTGACTTGGTTGTAGATACCCGACACTCCTTATTTCTCTCATCCCATTCTTCAATTCTTCCGGTATTGAACGAGGAATGATTGTGTGCAAATTTGTCTCCAAAATGGCCTATGGTTAGACGAATTATTCAACCTTCATATTTGCTTCCCTCGTGATTTTCCTGCTTGTTGCCTCCACCTACGAATACGACACGTAGTTTCTAATAAATAGTGGATTTCATATCGAGTTTGGATACGATTTTAATAAAATCTTAATCCATGTGCTCTTCAGACCATACCTTGCCAA
Organism: Artemisia annua; assembly: GCA_014162995.1. NCBI lineage: Eukaryota > Viridiplantae > Streptophyta > Magnoliopsida > Asterales > Asteraceae > Artemisia > Artemisia annua. The sequence continues at coordinate 11,491 of LBNU01008859.1, forward strand.
AAATATGAGTTTTTGAATCTTTTACACCATTTACCATCCAAGATACTAACAAGCTCTAGATGCCAACTGACGCAGGACGCGAAAGCGAATTTGATTAACCTTAATTCAAAGGTTGATAACGAGGATAAAACATCCAGGTAATTCAAACAAGAAAATAACTCTTAGAATACAAGTTTATTCGTAATCCAAAAGTGCATTACAATGATAATTAGCCATATATTTATAGGTAAGTAAAACTTACAAAAAAAGAAATTTCTAGAATCGACACTTTTTTGGTGAAATGTGTTAATCCCTTTACGGCGTAAAGACTTAAAGTCTCGAATAAATTTTATTCAAGAACTCTATAGTGGAAAAAGGAAGAAAGCTTTACACCATAAAGACCACGGCCTTCTACGTCTCTTGATCTTGAATCTTGTCCCCGTCAGTAACGGTTGTGTAATTATAATTTTCACGTCACCGCTACATCACCTTTTTAAACACAAATCCCATGAAGCATTTACCACACTAATTACTTCTTTTATTTTAATTTGATTGTTTTTAACAAAAATCACATGGTTTAATAAAATAACATAATTATTACTGATTACCCTTTTTAATTTTGGTGAGTCAAATTTTGACCCAATTATCCCTCATAAGTATTTGAAACATTAAATCAGCCTAGGTTTAGCATAGCTGATCATGTCAGAGATCCAACTCTCTATCTGATAGAGTCAACATGTAAACCAAAGAGCAAAGTTTACCTATGACTGAATGATCAGCACAACTGATCATCATCAGCTATCCAAAATGACTCTAAGGTGAAACACCCTTGAGTGAACCTCATAGAAGTCAGAGTAAAAAACCACTAAATGGAAGGACAACAGCTTAAAGGGACTTACTGAGTGTTCTCATATCTGAGGATAATTCCTCTGATATGTTGTATATCTTCTTAGCCATATTAGTCTTACTTTGTAAAGACAAAGCTCAAAACTGAATGAAAACTTTGTCACCTGATAACGGAGTCAGCTAAATGCAGGGCAGAGAAGTGACACACCCCTGAGACCTAAAGAACTGACAAATATCTTTAGGTCTATGAAAATGACTTATCATCTTAAGCCATGCAGACGAACCAATTGCATTTATCAGATACACTCAGAGTATTTCTTCAATATACTTGAAACGTATATCATATCCTTGGAGCTGACTGAAGTACTCAACCACGCTTAGGCGGGAGTAATTAGAGCTAAAGCAAAAGCGGAAAAACCTTTGGGAAGATAAGGACTCATCGAGAGCAGGGAAAGCAACTTGCATGTACCAGAGTCGTCAGCACAGTAAAGCAACCCTAGCCACACAAAGCACACGTGTACCTCACTTCCAGTTTGTTTCTAGTTTAGTTATTATTATTCTTGTAACTACTAACAGTGTATCTCCCTTTCTCTATAAAAGAGAGGTTATTAGTAGTGATAGATAACAGATTATACCTCTAGAACACACTTCATCTTCTAAGTGAGATTTTCCTCTTCATTACCTGAAGAGAAGCATTTGTCATTACTAAGGATAATATTCCGCAACTATCCCTCGTAAAAGCCTTCACCTTCAACCTCTAAAGTGAGACTGATACAGTTGTAATGTACAAATGGGTATTATTAGTTGATCATGGTCAAGATTGTGTTACCATGTACATATCTATAATAAACATAAGTGATTTTCATTTGCTCAAGCTTTTGTTTATACAATTCATTGTGTTGCATAAATATGGACCAACAAATTTTTGCAGACTAACATTTTTATCTCAATTAATTAATTAATGTTTCTTTAAAAAAATTTAATAACATTTCCAATTAAGGGTAATATGATAAATTAGATCAAATATCATAATTTATATTTTACTAGTGAACAATTAATTTAAGACATGTCGTAATACGAAGATATATACTTATTTTGAAAGGGGGATATATTTGCCTATATGTCAATCAAATCCAAACATAATCCGCAACACACTAAACATATACACATAAATTTCTTTTTGTCCATTACCACTGGTGCGTAATTTGGTTATGCCACGCATTGTTAGTTAACCTTAGAGGGAAGGGAGTGGTAAAGTAGCAACGTAGCAGCTTAACAACAGAGTTATGGCGTTATGGCCACTCCCAGCTCGTTCGCGTTGTTGTTGCATTGTAACTAACGTTGCTAGCCTAACGCAAGTTATAACATAACTTGGCTCCAAGTTATCACTCCCCCATTTGTTTTGTTCCAAGTTACCCCAACGCCGTTTCCATTTGTTTGTTTTTTCCCTTCTTTTTTTTTTAAAGTGGGTCCCAAAAGGTGGTGTTATTTGGTGTTATTACTGGATGTTTTTTGATGTTATGTTATTTGGTGTTGAATGATGTGACACTGACGTGACGGGGTTTTTTATGTTAACTCAAGTTATCACTCCCTTTGCTCAGTATAACACATGAACATGCCCCGCCATATGTGAAAAGGGTTTGCTACAACAAGTCTTATACCAACTGAATGGTGAACATCTCATATAAATGGATGAGTTTTTTTTTTTTTCTTTTTTTTTTTTTCAGATTATCCGAAATCGATGGAATTTTTATCTCGTGCGTGTCCGACTCAAATGAAGTATTGACGCTATAGTTTCTAATATTTTTCTTTCTGTTCTCATAATTTTTCTTGTATAGTATATATAGAGGAATATTTTTCTTTCTATTCTCATAATTTTCACCTAATACGGATTGAATCATAGACTTCTTTTTAAGATTTCACAATATCCGGCTACTAGGTCATCTTGGCGATAGTATTTTGTATGTACATAATTACTCCCTANCAGATTATCCGAAATCGATGGAATTTTTATCTCGTGCGTGTCCGACTCAAATGAAGTATTGACGCTATAGTTTCTAATATTTTTCTTTCTGTTCTCATAATTTTTCTTGTATAGTATATATAGAGGAATATTTTTCTTTCTATTCTCATAATTTTCACCTAATACGGATTGAATCATAGACTTCTTTTTAAGATTTCACAATATCCGGCTACTAGGTCATCTTGGCGATAGTATTTTGTATGTACATAATTACTCCCTAACGGTTTACATTCTATACTTTGTTGGTTTGTTTGTACATAATTAGTCCCTAGTGATTCATTTTTTAAAACTTGTAATTGTTGGTTCATTTTCTATTTTTTTCTTTTTTTATTTTAAATGTCATATTTTATTTTATTTAAATCATGTAGTGTTTTTACTTTTTATTTAAGTGTCGTGTTAATAATAAATGAAAAAATAAAAAATAAAAAACTTTAGAGCTCGGGAAATCCTATAACTTGAAGTGATGAGGGAGTCTCGTTTGCTTCAAGTTATAGCCTTATAGGATATGAGTTATTGAGTTGTAGGTTGAAAAATTGATGTGGCAGCTATGACGCGGTGTTATGGCACCAACGTGGTCACCTGATACGCTAACATATCTAGCTTACAAGTATTAGCGTGATTTTTAGCTTTTGTAGCGCTTTAACAAAATTAATTTATATAAGACCTTGCTAAAAGTTATTGATTACTGCTCTCTACATCAAAACATTGATAGTACGTTTGGAACAAATATTGTTTGGACACCGATAACAAACATCGTAAACTTTCAGCTGTCATATACTCATTGCTGGATTACAAGTATAATGGAAACAAATATACATTTTTTATGAAAAGAAAAACTTGAAATGCTCAATGCCTTGATGGAAGCTATCTAATGAAGCACCAAACTCCTATAAAATAATGAATAGAAGAACAAATTTTAGTTAAATTAAATGATTAATTTTCTCCATTTTAGTGGCTCAAAGTAAGCCAGCTTGGGGTTGATGCATAACTTGACTTCTATATCACAAAGTTAGGCAAATTGCAATTTTTTAAACCAAAATTATAAAATTTTAAAAATATTGGGAAAAGACAAAGCAAAGTTCAATGCAACTATGTTAAATATCATTAAGGTACAAAGAGAACCTCCTTGGCATTTGTCGAATCTAGTGTACTTGTTTACTTGTCGATTGTTTTTGTTTTCGCAAACCTTGATTGTTTCATGATTGTGTCTTGTTCGGCTTCTTGAGTAACGGGCATATTTCCCTATGAACCAATATATTTATCTTATTTATCAAGGTAAGTTTATTAGATATTGACATATTGTAAACTGCGTCGATTTATTATTAATATGAAAAAAAATCTCGATTGTGAAAGTTGTTCAAAATATGATCTTCGACCAATATCTCTCCTCTTCGGTTGTTATGTCACCCATTTATTGGGTGGATGGATTACACATGGTCACCCAACTTCTGAATATTTTACCCTCAGTTGCCATTAAACGAAATCCCGTTCGCTAAACTTTACAACAGCAAGCCCACCTACGATGACCTTCTTGTGTTTGGATGCCTTTGATATCCTTACATTCAAGTTGAACACAAACTTTTACCCTATTCTAAGCCTTGAGTTTTTCTTGATTACCTGACTAATCACTAGGGATATTGATGCCTTAATCTCACCACTCACCAAATTACCATTTCTCGTCATGTCAAATTTGATGAGGATGTCTTTCTGTTTGAGTATATGACATTAACCTCACACCCTCATATGATTTTTTTTGTTCAATTATATTCTTCCTCCACCTCCATCTAGTCTCTTACCGGCCCAACCAACTTACTATACATAAACCGACCCAACCACACCCTTACACGGCCTATTTCGTCCCATCCTTCCTGCCTGCTTCTTACAAACCCACCACCACCTATTACCATAATCCATACGCCACTAGCTAGACAAACCCCAACCGACCCACCCTGTCCCAAACGCCCCCAACCCAGCCACCTCCTACCAAATGAATAATCTGTCCAACTCAACAATCAGTCTGGCCCAGACCACTCATGCCCGATCTGATTTGGCTCACCGGTCACCCACACCCAAACCTACACCGGTTCAACCGCCAAAATCCGATCCTATACCATCTAATACCCACCCGATTGTCACTCGTGCTAAATATGGCATTTCAAAGCCTTTCGGTCATTTGGCTCTTCACACCATCGCCACTTCACCCATTCCTCGTTCCCATATCCATGACCTTCATGATCCTTATTGGAAAGAAGCTATGTTAGATGAGTATAATCCTTTAATTATTAATGAAGCGTGGATTCTTGTGGCGGGTTCTGCTAATGTGAATATTGTGCGTTCTATGTGGCTTTTCACGCATAAATTTAATGAGAATGATACTCCTAGTCAGTATAAGGCTCATCTTGTGGCGAAATGGGTACAGTTAGTAGCTCAAGATTAATTATGATGATACTTTTAGTCGGTGGTCAAACCGACCACTGTATGTACTGTTTTGAGCCTTGCACTATCGAGGCATTGGCTTGTTCATAAATTGGATGTGAAGAATGCATTTCTTCATGGTCAATTGCTTGAGAAGGTATATATGCATCAACCATGTGAATTTTTGGACACCCATCATCCTGAGTATGCTTGTCATTTGCAGAAAACACTTTATGGGCTTAAGAAAACACATCGTGCTTAGTTTCAACACTTTGTCACATTGCAATTTGCAACTCGAGTTTGTTTTCAACACAACAAAACTGACTCATCATTATGACATATATTGCATACTTGTTACTTTGTATTTTTGATATCATCCTTACAGTCTCTTCTGTCACTTTTCTGTAGTCGATTATCTCCTCGTTTCATGGAGAATTTGCTATGAATTACATGGGTTCTTTTAATTATTTTCTTGTTTTTTCTGCTCAGCGTTCATCTGTAGGTTTATTTTTATCTTAGACCACTTATGCTGAGGAGATTATTGAGCGGGCTCATATGCTGCACTGCAATAGGATTCATGTTGGCATAGATTGCAAGCTTGAATCTGATGGAGATCATGTTTTTGATCCTACTATGTATCGCAGCTTAGTCCGTGTTCTTCAGTATCTTACCTTCACCCGTCCCCGTCCTAACTTGTTCTATGCTGTGCAACGCGTGTATTTATATGCATGATCCTCGGGAGCCACATTTCTCTTCTCTCAAATGTATTTTTTAGTATGTTTGGGTACTATTGATTATGGCCTTAAGTTGCATGTCTCTTCTATTGCTCAGCTTACCTCTTAAACAGATGCTGACTGGGCAACCTGCATGTCACTCGACGGTCCACTTCTGGATATGTGTTTTCCTTGGGGACAAATTTCTTTGTTGGTATGCTAAATGTCATGCCACATTATCTCGCTCCAGTGTTGAAGCTGAATAACGGGGTATCGAAAATATTGTTGTTGTTGAAACTACATAGGTACGTAATCTTTTGTGAGGGATGCATGCACTTATTTTTACTGATACCCTATTTTATTGCGACAATATCAGTGTCGTATATATGTCTTATAATCCTGTTCAGCATCAACATACCAAGCATATTGATATTGTTATTCGTTTTGTTCATGATTTCGTGGCCAAGGGTCTTGTGCGCGTCATGCATGTTCCGTCCCGGTATCACTATGCTGATATCTTTACTAAAGAGCTCCCTAGTGCATTGTTTCAAGATTTTCGTTCCAGTTTGAACATTCTAAAGCCTCCCGCTCCAACTGCGGGAGTGTATTAGCCGGATAGTATACATATGAGGCCCAATTATGTTGTTTTGATTAATAAAGGATTAACCTAATGTGTTTAGCTCATTCACCTTGCTAAGTTCTGTACCACATATTTTTTCATTATGTTTATGATCAAGGAGGTTTATGCCAATTCTAATAAAAATAACGCATTGAGACCGCAAAACATAGCATAACGAAACTATATCATTGCAAGCCAACGCATTTCACCATCCATCACGTCCAATTCAATCAACACCATTACCATCATGATCACTTTTACTAATTAACATTAGGCCATCGGAGAATGTTTTCTTAACATGCCATGCGTATGCAATTTGTTTGCTAGAAATATATTGGCAAAATACTTCGCAAATTTTATCTTCCTATCCCGTAATTAAGTTATGATCATGCTTGTGAAGCATAAGATAAAAAGGGGACGTGCGTCTACATCAAGATCGAGCATATACTATCTGAAGGAGGATGTCAATTAATTCACGATGTATAGCTGTTGGCTCCAAAACAAACATATATGTAAGCTTGATCTCGTTTATGTATTAAACAGTAAATAACCGTTTGTTTAGGAGCACAAATTAAGTATTATTGCCATATTACAAAGCAAGTATGTGTGTTTTTTGGTTGGATTATACGCAAAGAGCAATTGTCAAACTTTGAATATGTTGCCAACAATTTGCCTGCAATAATATATTACTCAAAAATTCGACAACACTGTCTTAGTTCGTTTTACTACTTTTGGAGGTTCAAACATCTGCATAATGGACCTAGCCGCGTTGTCCAGCAGCCACTATTCCCCTTCAGATTAGGATAATGCCGTATAAGGACAGATCAAAACCGAGCCAGCCTTTAACATCCTTGTATATAAAACGACATTCATATTCGATTAAACACAAAATGGCAAGATATAATCCAAAATCATTAAGAAACAAAACGGCATGTGGTTGGAAATTCTCTAAAATAATATGAACCTAAATCATTCTTATTCTAAAAGACAAATTTGCTAGCATGAGAAAGAATTCCCTAATTAATCACTTTAATTACGAGATTTTAACTACAAATCAACAAATTATTAATTGACAACTAAGCATCACTTAATTTTTAGCTTAAATTAGTTGAAATTAACTACTTTTTGCCTAATGATTCCAAAAAATACTTTTAGCGTTGTATTTAGAATGTTTTCTTTCTTAACATGGATATTTCTTAGTTAGCAAGTTGGTAGTGGCATTATCTTATACTGAGAACAACAGAAAAAATAGACAATGTCAGTTTTCATCATGGAAACCCAACTTAAGTGGGACAAAATAGCATATTCAGCTTACAATATAGAGAATTAACGATAAATACCTTCGCAAAGTTTCAAATTATGTTTGTATTAAAAACTAAATCAGAGAAATAAGTAAACTAGAATATATCAGAACTACGAATTAGACCAAAAAAAATTGTTATGTGCGGAATTAAAGTTCATGTTTTAAGAGGCATTTCTATATATTTTGTTGTTTTCAACTTTCTTAAATAATCTGTCAATATATAATGTGCATAGCAGCAAGAGAAGTAAATTTTATTTGTTCACACATATGATTTAGAAACACACGCCTTCATACACATAAATATGCACGTATATTACAATATTTTACACATTTGTATATGTGTACACACTACACACATACATGCATGCATGCGTATAACTCGTATACTTCTAAGAAGATCCAACATTTATAAACGAAATATACAAAAAGCTGACAATATGCCAATATGTCATTTGGTACGATCTAGCTATCATGCACGAGTCGTCTATAAAAGAACTAGTTATCCATGTGACCAGTTTACATATATAGCTATTCAAATCACTCGAATTGAACCACGTTATCATGCATGCATGCGACAGTTAACGTTTGATACGAATAAATCGAACCTAATTTTAAATCAGCAAGAGAAAATGCTATGCGGCTATGGCTAGCGTACATGTTACATACAGATGAAGATATATAGCTTAAATAGCTAACATAAAACGTACTCCGTAAAATGCATAACTATAGGAAGTCAACACAAAATAATAATGTGTTAGAGAAAAAAAAGCAAGAAATGATTACCTGGTAATACCGTTTTATAAACGATGGGTTAATGATTAAAAGAAATACTGCATGGGCAAGGTGGTCCTAATATTATAATTATTGAATCATGATTATAAGTTGTGATGGTCATTACTCATTATTGTCTAAAACATAATACACCTAATTAATTTTGCTGTGAATAAATAATTGAAAACACCCAATTTATTAATTGCATTAAACTTAACAAAATAATTATAAAAGAAGCTTAAACAATAAGTTGTTCATGGTCCATTGATCTTAACAAGGTCTTAGAATTATTGTTGTTGCCTATTTAGCCATTTGTTGTGGAAATTAATGTGGCTAACCACGTTTGTATATATCGACGTCGAATTTGATGTGGATAATTAAAACTTACCAATAAATTATCTAACATGTTATTTTTATGTGTTGGTGGAAATTAATGTGGCTAACCACATTTGTATCGACATCGAATTTGATATCGATGATAAAACTTACCTTAAAATTATCTAACTTGTTAATTTTTTTTAATTTTTCTAATTGTGTGTAGTTTTTTATTTTATTTTGGTTATTATATGTTTAAATTTTTGAATGATGACTTTTCTTATATTTACTCTTGTAAAATGATCATTTTATTTTTCACTGTCAATAGAGTTATAACCACTTAATAATTTTATATGAACAAAATACACACAAGTCTAGATAAAAAACACGGAGTATAAAACCAAAAATAGGCTTTATACCATTAATCCCAGCCGAATTTAACAAGATGTTTGATTTTAAGGTCCAAGGCAAGTCGAGGAAGTAATATGCGATGTTGATTCGTGCATGTTTTTTCTTTCATGGTTGTTCTAGTTTTTCGTAGCTAGTTGTTCATTTATGGCATGTCATAAATGTTCTAGTGGTTGTTCAAGCGGTTGCTTGAGGTTAATGTGGTACTTCAGCCACATTCCATTGTACTTTAAACGTTTATTTGGTTAATATATTTTACCAGGGTGGAGATCCCTTTACCCAAAAAACACGGAGTATATGATGTATAATAGGAAAAACAAAATGAAAATTATAAACAAGTATGAAAAAATAACAAGTTAGATAAGATACATTACTAGTTAGTTATCTTTACAATTTAATATTGTAACTGCTATCATGTCTTGTTCAAGGTATACCATAGGTGTTCAAAATGAATAAAATGAAGTGATGCTTTTAGAAACGACGCACCTAACGATCTCAGATCATGAATATATTGCACAATTTTTAAGACTACATTTGCATTTATAGACATTTTATTGGAAAAATATACCATTAAGTTAAAAAGAATGTTTTAAAACTCAGGTTGATTCGGCCAGTTTAATCGGTTAACTGGGAAACGGTTCGAAAATCAGGCCGGAGATGTTACATGGTTTTTGCTTGTTTGAGAACCGGATTGAAGCGTCGGTTTTCATTGACTCGGTTTGATAAACACGGTCGGGTCATGAATTTTTATTAAAAAAAATCTAACGAAACCTTTTTTTCACAAAAACCTTTCTAAATTTAATTGACAAGGTGAAGTAATGAGGATTAATGTTAGTAAATTTTTTATAAAATAGTAAATTAGAGCTATAAAATAACTTAGAAACACCAACTAATATAGTCTTAATATAGTTTGTTATAACTAAGAAGTGTAAGGTGTAAGTGAAGAGAATAGAAGAGATGAAGTCCGCCCTTTAGCCCTGCAGAGCTTACCCAAAGGTTCAGGCCGGATTGTAGGAAGTGGGCGAGAAGTTTTTTTTATTTCTATCATAAGTTGATTGTTTTTGCAAATCTTTGCTATAATGTTATAGATATAAAACTTAAATAAAACTTATCAGGAGAGTTTCAATATGTTATATCGGTTCAATTGATTGTAAGAATAATGTCGAGTAAATCATGAGATCATGCAACGATCCATATTAAACACAGGAAAAAATATACATGTGTATATAACCGGTTCGACCCGACGGTTTAACCGGTTGAACCAGTGACCTGGTGAACCAGCGAGTAAAACTGGGTCAATATAAAACCGGGTTTTGAAAAAATTAGTTAAAAACACTTAAATAAAACATTTTTTTTAAGTACTTAACCCTAAAACTTATTCACGTGAACACCAACCATCATTTACAGTTGTGAAAATGTCTACGCCTATGTTTGACGAAATGGAACAGTAGTAGACGCAGTAAGAAATGGCAGATACTAGTAGTTGTTTGTTAAATAAAAGTGTATGGTGACGTTGTTGTAGTTGTAATCATAAAGTGTAAAATGACGTGAAAAAACATATACACGTTAACATAAAAATTCTGAAAATAAATAAAATTGGCATATACGTAATTTGAGAGCCAAAATGACAACGGCTCGATCTAAATGCTTCTTGATGAAGCGTTTTGAATGAGAGCGGTTACACACGATTCAACCGCTAGTTGCTTGTATCCAAGCAAGCATTATATTTATGCCGCTAGTCGTTTTGTCGCTAGTTGCTCCAAAACGCTCACAAATACTTGATGACATACATACCCTAAGTCCTAACATCATATGATTATGTGTTAGCACCATCTTTTATAGTTTGTTGTGATGCATTGTGTCGCTTGTTCAAGTTGTTATATTTAGAACTAACCATATGAACATGTTTGATCAAGATACGTATATTAGTTATATAGTTTATTTCAAATATACACGACTACATCGGGTTATTTCTGTGATTGTTTTCGAACTTTTCTATAGTCACTCCTAATGTGTAACTAGTTATATTTGAGACCTTATAGGGTCTATTTTAGGGCTGAGCAAACGACCCGAACGGACCGGACCGACCACATTCGGTCCGGTCCTCGCTCTTGGCTTTTTGGCTAATTCGGTCCTCGGTCCGGTCCGGACCACAAACCTATTATTTGGCCTTGTTGGACCGAACCGACCGAACCGGACCGGACAGACCACATTCGGTCCAGTCCTCGGTCTTGGCTTTTTGGCTAATTCGGTCCTTGGTCTTGTCGGTCTGGTCCGGTCCGGTCCTGGACCGATGCTCACCCCTAGTCCGTTTTGTAGGCATTTTCTTTAATTTTTTGAAGGTGTAAGTTTTTTATTATAAAAATAATGTCTTCTAAAATAAGTAGTTCTGTTTGGATACATTAACTTAAAGATTTTATTTAAACAAGTAGCTTCTAAATGAAAAGTTGGTTCATGAAGCTTTCAGAATATTTTGAGGCTGTTAAAAAGTAAAATTGTTGATATACCTTCCTACTATAAATAATAATAACGTCTTTCTACTCTCACAGGTAAGTTTACATCTCTATTATGCTTTTCTAACATAATAAAAGGTTTTTATGTGTTAAAGTTTTCTATGTGTTGTAGTATTAGGATTATGATATGTGATATACGTTTTATGATTTTAATAAAACCAATGTGATGGAACGTTTAATGAGATGAAATGGATCCGTAATGATATTGCTACATCAATATGAGATGTACGTTGTCATTGACTATTACAAGCATGTTATCTTAAAGCACTATGATTATTATTAATATAATCAGTTTTATTAATTTTATATTTCACATTTTTTTACAATTATAGATACATCCTTTTATGTCATTTTACGACTTATAATCACAGTACTTTTATTGAAAAAAGATACAGCTTGTAGCTCATTTTAACAGATTGCAGTTTACAGCTTACAGCTTACAACTTACAGCTTACAGTTTACAGCAGACAACATATAATTGATAGTTTATTTTGCCAAATATACCCTGCTAAACCTCTTGTGAGTTATTTTATCCGCCCGTTGCAATATTATCCCTCTAAACACTCTTTTATTCTAATTTTTTGGTAAAGGGATTTTTCCCTGGTAAATTTATTACTCCGAAAAATAATTAAGTACAAAGAATGTAGGTGAATCCCACATCTCAGCCCAAGACTAGGCGAAAAATAAATGCATCAATTGCGCGTCAAACCTAACATATCATAAGAATGGCATGCCACACTTATGAGACACAATTACAGATGATATTTAAGTTGACCCAAACACTAATATCAAAGCATCAGCAAACTGCATTTAAGCATCTGTCAAACCAGGGTCATCAAAGTCATCATCTTCATAATGATCTCCCTTCCATTGTTCATACATGCTTCTATATCCCCCTCCACTTCCACTTTTAAAAGCTTTGTTAACATTTGAGCTCGTAGTAGCCATAAAGTGGCAGTTTCATCGTACTTCATCATCACTATCCTCATTAACCGGACCATCAACCTTTTTAGAACACACATTAGAAGAACTAGGAAGTGTTGATTTACAAGGTTTTAGCGGTTCCCATCATCACCAAATAGCACAAGTTTTCTATCAAGCATCTGACTTTCCAATTCATTAATCCTTGCACCCAAAGGTGTAGTACTTGGACTATTAGATGTCAAACCGGTCACATCATGGACAACTTTCTTTCCTGAATTTGACGACCCCCCATTCGATCCAAGCTCATCATCATTCTCAATCATATTAAGCGCATCAAAAGGGTTAGCTGAATTCGTCACATTACTAGGCACTTCAGAATTCTTTTTCTTACCACTTGAATTAGCACCATTCTTTTTGGAGACGGCTCGGTAAACTTGTTTCTTAGGCTTAAATTGAACCTTATAACTTACGTTAGTACCACGAGAAGTATGTCTACGAGGTTGTTGGAAACCATCATAAGTCGTGTGTTGCTTTTTATGTTTTTCAACAACCCATTTTGGGCATGACAAATTATCATGCCCAAGTATCATACACATACCTCATCTAGGTGGTTCCCATTCGTACTCTACCTTCACTGTGTGAAGAACCTCTCCACCATCCTCCACATTTAGAATAGCAATAATCATCTCATCCTTTAACTCTCGATCAACCCTTATATCAATTAAGGCACGAGTAAAATCCATACGAACCCATGATTGCAAACACATCGAACTCTGATGTGTTTCGAAAGTTTTAAATTTATAATACTAGAAATACCGGTTAATTGAATAAAAACACAACACGGGCAGTGTACCCTTTCGAGTGTAATATAGCCTAGGTAAGTCTAGGTCGTCCCAAGAGAATTGTAGTTTTCTCAGAATATTTACAATGGTGCTAAGGTCAATTCAATTGTCACTTATTAAATCAAGCAAACGTGTGATTAATCAAGATTAATAAGAAAGCAATTAAGGTTCAAGCAAATGATTAAAGTATGTTTATTTAGGCTTTAATCACTAAGATATGTAGTGCTTAAGAGAGTGTTTATAGCATTAGAATTCAAGATAACATAAGTTACAAATCCTTTCGTCCTATAGATGTAACAAGTGTTTATATATCAATTAACAACGAATCCATTCGGACTATAGACGTTATTAAATCAATATATATATGTTTGTGGCTGATTAAACTTGAATGACAAAGTATCCTTTAGACCTTTATACTTAGATAAATCACGTTTTACCACTTCAATAAGCACATATCCAAACACTCCATATCTAAGATCACAAATTGCCTTAACAAACACAAGGTTACTACTCCATAATTGATATAAAGACAAAGATATTACAAAGCATAAACTCAGAATATTTCATCCAAATATAAATAAGAATGTTACTAATGATTCACAAAAGCAAGCGTTTACCAAACTAGGAGTATAAATCCAAGAATTCGCTTACAACCAATATTATAGTAACAACCAATGATTCCAATATCAACACACAACCCAAAATCTACTATGATAACGCAAGTCTTATCCCGATTTCTGGAAATCAGCAACTCAATAATGGTGTAATAACAGGGGTGTTTGGCAAATGGTTTTAATATGGTATTCTTGAGAGAATTATGGTGAATTCTCCAATTTATTGTGTTTATAGCTTCTGGAAATAGATGATCAAGGTTTGGAAATGATGTTTTATCTATGGAAACGTGGTGGTGGTGATGGTATAAGATCAAGGGGTGTTTGGATCAAAGGTTTGTCAAGCATTAATCACCAGAATCCCTTTTTCAAGTGGTGTTCTTGGGTATAGATTAATAGATGATATTATTTTATCTTTTCTGGACGTTTTTGGTACTATTTATAGGCTTAGGAACACTTGGGGACCAAGTTGGAGGGCATATGATTGGTGAGGCATTCAATGGAAGCCAATTAAATGCTGCTGAATCTGATCAGACAAGAAGTACGGTGGTTTTGCTAGCTAAAACCGCTGGTTTCGGGGATGACACCAGACCAAAGTTGTAGATAATTCTCTTAGCTTTCTGTGGCTACTTGAATCACCTTAATCGGAGTCCGTATGCTCAACTTATAGCCAAAACAGTGAGGTATGTTGGGAGATAATTAAATTGAGTTTGTTTATTCGTTTAAACTTCATATCTTCGTGTTTTCTTCCGATTCTTTCACGACACATCTCATGAGCCTACAATAGAATATTTAATCTATTAAGTATCGCAAGTTCATATAAATCATCAATATATAAGAATAAAGGCATCGATAACGCGCATAGAAATACATATAAAAGGAGCGTTATCAAACTCGTATATGAATCAAGCATAATCGGGTTACCAATTTTAGTAGCCATCGCACTCAATCCTTCAGCAGTAAACGCCACAATTGAATATCATGAAATTTGACCCAAATAGGAATCGAATTCAGATATTCCTTTAGTACGTTAGAAGTAGGCGCCCATTTCTTCAGAATGATAGGAACATATTTAATAAACCAAGGACCATTCTCCAATACCCCATATACCCTCAATCGAAGCAAATTTGAAGAAAAACAATTCCTTAGCGTTCATCATTACTCGAACTATGCCATACTTTTGCCAACCATTCTTCACATGGTACTCAACGACCGAGAATATTACTCTTTTGCCCACGAAGTATCCATACAACCTGAATCCAAATCTCGAATGAAATTCCAAAACAGACTCCTTAGTGATTTGAACTTCAGCTTTAGCATTAGTAGGCTTGTCCGTGTCTAAAGCTCTAAAATTCACCTTTCTATTATCCTCATTGTTTACCAAACTAGCAAAGGATCGTGGAACTTTATTAGCAGGTATAGCGATAGTCTTTTTACCCATATTAGAAGCATTATTGTTTGCACATTTGGGATCAGATTCATTGCTCATATGTTCCTCCTTACTAACATAAATCTGCTTCGCATCTTAAGTCAATTCAGTAGTAACCACTTCCTCGACATTCAAACTAGTAAACTGATTCAAACTATCATCATTATTTAAAACACTAGTTGTCAACTTGTTACTTTTGCAATTGACTCAATAACATCATTGGTCACAGTTTTTTCCCCAGCACAGGCCCCCACATCAGCAGTAAAATCAGAAGTTGCAGCCTTCTGTATTACATCAGTATAAAAAAAACACTAACTTACTTGTTTGATCACCAGTTAGTCCCTTAGACACATCAAAAACTAAGCAATACCATCACTATGGCGCATCTTCGAGGCTAGGTCACTAAGTTTTGAAAAATTAGTGTTCAAATCATAAGTCCCAATACCTGCGTTACCACTATTGTCACCCAACCTCGTGTCCTTTTTCTTCTTCTTTTTTCCCCCTCCTCCTGAATCCAGAAATCCAGTCTTCATCATCAAAACATGCACAAAGAACCCTAAATAGAGAACACCAAACACCAGAAAATAGCCAGAAGCAAAAGACGTCTACTTTAGTTACGTAGAAGCCTTGGGATCTAGGGCTTGGAATTAAAACCGAATAGTTATTAATGATGAATAATAATGGATCTAGGGTTAGTCAAAAATTGTGGCTATGGTATATTGTTATGGATCGTTATAACTCATATGGGTCGTAGGATTAAAATAATCCAATAACCAAACAACAATAAGCGATAAGGAAATTAAGGAATCAAGCTTGATCGAATTTTTAGAGAGACGATAAATGCTCTTTTATGCATTGCATGTTATACATACACCCGTTAAGGGATAACTTTACCCCTTGATGTCACATATAATAATTTTTTGTTTTAATTTCGTATGTTCACTATAACTTTTATAGACTTATTAATTCAGATCACTATTAAATCATGTCATGGTTTTAATTTCAATTCCCTTCGATTAATAGTAACATCAGAACTTGCTTGGTTTGGTCTTTTGTGAATGGCCATTTGCCACTTACGGGTGTACGAAATTGTGGTTTATCTTTCATTTAAACATTTTAACAAGTCACTATACATCAACTGTTTTTTTTATATATAAATATTTTTTCCACTCTCATACACGAAAAAAATTAAATTAACTAATAAACAATGGGTGTTGTTGAAGCAAAGATCCGTTCCTCTTCCTTCTAGCGAGATCCTTAGCTATCTGCACAAGGGAACGCGCACGTTAGCTCGCCCCGGGTGTTATCCCAGGACCAAGCTCCGGCGTGAGAGTAAGTATATGTGTGTAAGACCGAAAGGTATGTGAATTAAATGAGAGTAGGTATGCGTGAGTGTGTGTTAGGTGTGAGTAATAAATATGGTTGGGGTATTTATACTACCCGAGTTTGCTACCTGTGTGGGGTAGGGTGTCAGCCCAATGCATCAGAGCAATGACGTGGCATGATGTCACACACGAAACCTTGGAGAAACGGGACGCGTGGGACGCTAGTGGAAAGGCACAGTAAACCACGGACCTCAAAAATTTTACTGGGCCTAAGGAAGGCCCGTTAAAATTCAAAATACTTGGAGGTGTATAAAAATAAACAAATGCGGAAAGATTGCACCAACGGTTCCGGACCGTGCTACAATACTGGGGGGACATGTTGACGATATGCCGGAGGAATCATTACGGCTAATGATGATCGTGCCGGAAGGCAGGACAAGCCGGAAGGCATACCTTGACTGGATGTCCCGAGTGATGTGACAGACGCACGTGCACCGCCGCCCACCGGGATTTCGGGGATTCTGTCTAGACAAGTGGCTGACACCTATGCTACGAGGTAGGCTTTACCTCAGCATTTGAAAGTGGGT